>JAVTVY010052449.1:0-26052 GCA_036873755.1 Hanleya hanleyi
AGTCACGTATGTATCTCAGTCACGTATGTATCTCAGTCACGTATGTATCTCAGTCACGTATGTATGTATCTCAGTCACGTATGTATCTCAATCACGTATGTATCTCAGTCACGTATGTATCTCAGTCACGTATGTATCTCAATCACGTATGTATCTCAGTCACGTATGTATCTCAATCACGTATGTATCTCAGTCACGTATGTATCAGTCACGTATGTATCTCAGTCACGTATGTATCTCAGTCACGTATGTATCTCAGTCACGTATGTATCTCAATCACGTATGTATCTCAGTCACGTATGTATCTCAGTCACGTATGTATCTCAATCACGTATGTATCTCAGTCACGTATGTATCTCAGTCACGTATGTATCTCAGTCACGTATGTATCTCAGTCACGTATGTATCTCAGTCACGTATGTATCTCAATCACGTATGTATCTCAGTCACGTATGTATCTCAATCACGTATGTATCTCAGTCACGTATGTATCTCAGTCACGTATGTATCTCAGTCACGTATGTATCTCAGTCACGTATGTATCTCAGTCACGTATGTATCTCAGTCACGTATGTATCTCAGTCACGTATGTATCTCAGTCAGAGTATGTATCTCAGTCACGTGTCGATTGTGTCTGTTCATTTGAACACCATGGAGATGTAAAACAACTAACATTTAAACAGCCCGTAATCTCGAGTTAAGCGGAGTTATACACAAGTTACCAAATGTAGCACCAGAGATCGTGCACGCTATACGATTGTATCAGTGTACGATATTTATCACAGAATTTGCGAAACTTTTCAATAGTGGAGTTTGATGGTATAGTTCTGGACAATACGGCCAACCAGCACATAGGCCTGTTCCACCGCGTATATCCATATTATTAACAACAATTTACTATTTTGTTTCTTACTTTTTTTATTATTTGTACTTCCACTAGGTTTGAATTACCAATAACTAACTGTTTTAGCTCGGACGTGTTGAACTAATAGTCATTTGTTCGGAGTTTACAATTGCACGTTGACATAATTAAGATGGAGAATTATAACATACCAGGAAAATAATTAAACCATTTTCCGCGATACACCAATTAGAATAGTTGCAAGGCCATGACAACTTGCTGATTTTGCTGATTATATCCTTTAATATGCTGGCGGTGAAACCTAACCACGTGCTATTATATATTGGAGCGTAGCGCCCTCTTTCAATGTTAAATTTGTGTTGAAAATTTGCTAGAAGTCTGCCCTTTGTCTGTTTTGTTCGTGGGCCTGGAAGACGGAGTATCGAGTCCGAAACTAGATAGAATATCTCCTGGTTAAGCGGCAATGTACCAGCGACAGATTGGTGATGGTACGAGACTGGTATTGGCGGCCTGCTCAAGTAAGTGGTCTTTACGTCTGAAACTGTTAATACTACCTAAATAGACGCAATGGTTGGTGATAATTGTGTTTTATAGTGTCGGTGACTGTTATCGTTCTACATCTCGCCATCAGCTTCCTTGGTAACCAAACCTGACCAGGAGTTGAAGTGGACTATTATATTATATTTTTATTATTATAACTAATATTGTATTGCACTAGAATAATCATACCAAGAAGGCGTATAAGAACCCCAGTGTTGTGATTGATACACACATATTTTTGCAAGAGTTATTTAATCTGAACAGCAGGCCTATGATAAACCATGTTTCATGGACAAGGTCAACAGTATTAACGCATCCACTGATACTGAACAGTTGACCTATGATAAACCATGTTTCATGAACAAGGTCAACAATATTAACGCACCCACTGATACTGTTCTCTGCATGTAAATGTCAACACCATTTCACATCAGTCACGTCTCATCTCAGGAAATTGCATTAGTGCAATGAATTAATAGACAAATCCTGGTCCCTACTCTGGCCCATAGGGGACAGCAGCTTTGCTATACTTTTTGTTTTTAAATTTTCGTTATTTTTCTGATCTTGGGGATTTCTCCGTTTTTCGCATATTTTCTACAAACATATTATAGTTTGTCACATAATTTCTTAGGATTTTTTATCATTCCTAATAACGTCGTGATCAATGTATTTATCACACTGGGAAACGCATGGTTACAAAGCGGTGGAAACATTCTGTGGCGCACTACTACTAACCATGCTTTCCTGTTGCTATAAAATCCCGTCCCGCCTTCTCCATTTGATATATTAAAAACATACCAAATTAATAGATTATGGGAGATTGGAGTAAACTGGGACATTTTGCACCTTTGTTTTGCAAAACTTTCCTCTATTATTGCCCTGTATATTAGCCTTCTATACTGTAATTATAAGTAATGTTTAGCTTGACATAATCATATAAACAATTCTGGAATATCTGTTATTTTAAAAAGTAAACAAAAACTATCGCAGTTTGTCCCAAGTTTGGAGATGACTGAGACACCCACTGGGGTGAAGAAGAACAATAATAAAAAATTATTTTAAATCAAGTATATACTGTTATGTTTCATATGAGATCATAATATTCAACAGCGATGGCTAATTTACTTGCTATTTTTGACCCCTGCATTACATAAAATATTTCTCAAAGGTTAAATCCAAAGGAAAAATATTTTGCGTGATTTCCATTTCAACGGAAGCAAATGACGTTAAAATTACTGATAAAACTCATCAAACCCGATGAGATTACTAATAACTACTATCTAGGAAACAAAATAATGCACTTTCATAACATTTTAGAATGATTGTAAATTTCGCCGTTTGATTACTATTGTCCAAGTGTGCCCCAACAAAAGTGTCCCAGTCTGCCCCGTGTAATCGATTTTTGACGTTTTGTAAAAAAAAAACAAAAACCCACAAATAGATACATGTAAGATAATATATCGATACAATTAAATTGAACCTTTGTCCATCCCCTATCCAGAGTACCAAGCAGTAAGAAAGTGCTGTAGAAAAATTGGTACAGCAAAATATCATCCTCGGTCCTTAAAATTTACTTGAACTGTTCAATAACATTTTTTGGCACTAATTTTTTATCACTGATAGCTTTTACTTATAAACAAGCAGCCAGAGGATGACAAGTCCCCCGCCGAAATGGCAGCAATATTTTTTAGCATTGTTGGTCTCGGGAGATATATACGAAGGAGGCAACTTCTACTTCATAGGCGTTGGATGCGGAAGGGTCTTTCTGCCTTCCAAAGTTTTACAATCAACTCAGAACGGTTGACTGAACGTTTTTTTTTTTGCTTCTGTAATATAGTTTCCATGCAGTGAAGCATGGGAATTATGTAACCGAGAAGCGACCCCAAATGACATCTCAAGGCATATTATCTGCAAATCAAATTTGACGAGAAGCTGAATGCATCCTCAACCTATTTTCTGGACACCAAATTTTAAATTTGCCATCAGGTGTCGCCATCTGTAAGTGCAAGTGGGCGAAAGGCAATCTCAAGGATCATCTCATGACATGATGTATCAGCATGCGAACTTTGGGAAGAGTCTGAAAAGGGGTTATTGCCCGGAAACCAAATTTAGATTTGTATGCCCAAGTGTGCGAAACACAATCTCACGTGACATATTATGGCATATGAATACCAAATTTGAGAAGAATCCGATGAGCGGTTGTCAAATTATTGCCAGAAACAAATTTCAGATTTTTCCACCAGGTGTCTCCACCAGTATGCAGAAGCAGATGAAATACAATCCCAAGGGACATATCATGGCATGGTATCTGCATACCAAATAGGAGAAAAATCTGATAAGCGAAATCAAATTTAGATTTGACACGAGGTGGTGCTACCTGTAAGCACAAGTGTGCGAAACGCAATTCCAATCGACATCATATGTCATGATGTATTCATACCAGATTTAAGAAGAATGTGATGAGCGGTTCTCAATTCATTACCCGGAAACAAATCTGGTATTTCGCCACCAGGTGGCACCACCTGTAAGTAAAAGTGAGCGAAAGGCAATCCCACGCAACATCTCCTGGCATGATACATGCATGCTGAATTTGAGGAGATTCCGATGAGCAGTTCTCAAGTTAATGGCTGAAAACAAATTTTGATTTTAACACCTGGTGGCGCCACCTATAGGCGCAAGTGGGCGAAATGCAATCTCAAGCGACATCTTAGGTCATGGTATTACCCGGAGACAAATTTGGGATTTTGCCATCAGGTGGCGCCACCTGTAAGTGCAAGTGAGTGAAAGGCAATCCCATGCAACATCTCCTGGCATGGTACATGCATGCTAAATTTGAGAAGAATCCGATGAGCATGCAGTTCTCAAGTTATTGGCCAAAAACAAATTTCAGATTTTGTCATCAGGTGGCGTCACTTTTTGAGCAGAAGTGGATAACGCAATCCCAAGCAACATCTCATGGCAAGGTACAATGTATATGCATGCCTAATTTGGAAAGAATTTGATGAGCAGTTCTCAAGTTATTGTCCGGAAACCAAACTTCGAGCAACATTTCAAAGCGTTTCAAAGTTATTGCTTGCAGCACAAAAGAACGGAAAGAACCCTAGTGGCGCCACCTACAGGCAGATCTTTCTGAAACGCAATACCAATCAACATCTTGTCACAAGGAATGCATATGCTAAATATTGAAGAAACTAGATACAGTTGATCGAATACGATTGGAGGCATGCCTTTTGCATCTTTAGTAAAGGATTCATTATTTGTGAGGAAAGTAAAAACGTAAAACTTAGAAAAACATCATTAACATGGCCCCATAAGATGCCTTGAGGGTAGGTACCCACATACCAAATTTAAAAGAATCCATTAAGGTCCAACAGTTACTGTCCGGAAATGCAATTTTACCTTGGCCCTCAGGTAGCGCCATGTGTAGGCAGATAGGCATAAACAAATAATCTCAACCGAGATCTTGAGGCAAGATCCCTTGACATTGGAAATAGAAAATGTTAACTTGGCCTACAGGTGGCGCCACCTATGAGCAGATCGACAAGAAAAACAATACCAAGTGAAGCTTTCAGGTAAGGTACATGTATACCAAACTTGGAAAAAATTCATTCAAGTATTAAAAAGTTATTGTCCGGAAACATAATTTTAAATTTAGGTGGCACCACCTATATGTGGATCGGCACGAAAAGCAATGCCAAACGAGAAATTGAGGCGAGGTACCTACACACCAAATTTGGAATGAATCGGTTCAGGTTTTCAAAAGTTATTGTCTGGAAACACTTAACCCTACCTTGCCTGGGAGGGGGGGGGGGGCGGAAAGTGCCCACCTAGTGAACTTTGCTGCTCCGAAACGACAAACCCGAGGAGGCTGAAACTTAGTGACCTTTAAGCTTATCTTATTGGGGTCATTTTGAGCCTAATTTCATATACCCCGGGCAGAGGATCACGGGTAAATTGCAAATGGCGGCCATGTGGTATCCGCGAAAGTCGTGTTTTTCAATCTTTTCGCTCCATTTTTCACATTTTCCTTGCCTAAAATGCCTTGAAAGCATTTTATTTATACAAAACTAATTATTCTCTATTTTATTAGATTTTTTCAAGAGAAAAATCTGAAAAATGAAAATTTCGAAAAATCGGCCGAAAAATGGCCTCCGAGAAGATGGCGTCCATCTTGGATTTTTTTACATTTCCCGGTAGAGCTGGAACCCAAGATACTGTGTGGTAAGTTTCAGCGCTCTAGCCTTAGCAGTAGAGAAAATATATAGGGGGCACTTCCCCCCCCCCCAGGCTGCGATCAACATGAGAAACATTCTCAAGCCAGATCTTAGGCAAGATACTACCACACCAAATTTGGAAAGAATCCTTAAGGTTTTCAAAAGTTATTGTCTGGAGATGCAAGTTTAACTTGGCCCGAGGTGGCGCCACCCAGAAGCGGATTGGCGCGAAAAACAATTCCAAGCAAGATCTATAGACAAGGGACATATTTACCAAATACAAAAACATGGATCTGAGCCTGATAAATTGAAACCTTTTGGGGGTGCAATTATCCCAATATTGCAGACAACACACAAATTTCAGCTTCTGCCAAGATATATTGGAGCTATATATGTTCAAACACAATATATGAGAGTCGGGCGAGGGCTGGTTTGGGAGATAGAGGGTGCGGCTCGGTGCCCTGGGAATGGGGGCATGCTGTTCGTGAGGGTAGTGGTAGGTGTGCTGACATGAAAGCAATAGAAAGCTCCCTGTACATGAAACAACCACACTGACAACTGCATGCCATCATCTGTCAGTCCGAAAAAACACAAGGTGGAATTCAATTCAATTCAGGAAATTGATCATATGCACAGTGTGCACCCAAATTTTAGGAACTCAGTTGTAAATATAGCAACGAGTTGCAATCCTCGGGTTGCAAGCACCCATCGCTACCAATGAGCCAACAGGGCCACATTCAGCATCAGCGTGTCATTTCCACTATCGAAATCTGTTACATGAAAATCCGATAATTGACAAATTTGGGTGAATTACAATGAAGAATAACGGGAAAACTATTGCAGATAGTTGAAAACGGTTGACACACTTCCGAAAGGGCTGCTCCTGGACAACATAATGCAACAAACTACAAGGCTGTACCTCTCGTAGTTCCAGAGATATAGGCTCTACAATATGTGCTCCATTTCTGACAAAATTCAAGATGGCGGCCAAACCACGTGACCTAGGAGCAAAATTTTTGCATATTCGTGATCGCCATATGGCAATGCATATATGTAGCTACTTTCCCCGTCCAAATCCGTCATTTGAAAATCCGACAATTTTGATTGGTCAATGGCGGCCATTTTGTTTTACGGAGCAAAATTTCAAATAGGATTTTGAGAGCCCCAGATCCATCGAACATGTGTACCAAGTTTCGAGGCAATCGGTCCAGTGGTTCCAGAGAAGAAGATCTTGGAAGGTTTTAGGGTAAATCCAAGATGGCCGCCAACGATTCTGACCAATGGGCGTCTTCCTACGCTATGCATTAGACCTAAAGGGCCACAACCACCATGTCAAATTTCAGCTTCGACGATGCAATAATATTGATTTTATAGAATGGACAAAATCTGGCGGAAAGAAAAAAAATAATAATAATAAGAATACCAATAATAAGAGGTTTGCACGCCTCTGGCTTGCAACCCTAATTAATATAGTAAGTTACACGTGTGGACACAAATGGTTCCGGCAGAAGCTTTAGGGTAAATCATATGATGTGGATTACAATTATTTGATTGCAAAATTGAAGGAAATGTTGTCCTTCATTTAAGATGACACGAAATTCAAAAACCACGGGTTCGGTAGTGCGGGGGAATCCCCGCCAGTTTATTTCATATTATACTTCTGAAATAAAATATGGTTCCTGCAAATGCTTTAGTGTAAATCATATGATGTGGAATAGAAGGACTGGACAGCAAAGTTAAGGAAATGGTGTCTTTCATTTAAAGCGACATGAAATTCAAAGCTAACAGCGAGAAGCGGAAGAAAGAAGAAAAAATGACAAACGCATTTAGGGATGCCTAATTATTAGTCAAAGCATTTGGAAGTTGTCGCTTGTGAAGAATTTGAATGGAAACCACGGATATGCACAGAAGATTGGAACAAGACCCAGTGGCGCCACCTTCAAGTGGATCTTGCTGAAACGCAATGCCAACCCATGTCTGGGCACAAGGAGTGTATATGCTAACTTTCGAAGGAATCCGACAAAGCTTTTGGAGGTTATCGCCTGTGAAGCATTTGAACAGACATCCACAGACACAAAGAGAGCAAGACCCATTTTAACTGGAACGGACACGAAGAAGCGAAACTCAGTGGTGTTACTGAAATCCAATACGCAACCGCGTCTTCTCACAAGGAATGCGTATGCCGAATTTCGGAAGAATCCAAGAAAGCGTTTGGAAGTTATCGCTTGTAACTGACATCCACGGAGACATAGAAGCAATATGTATTTTGACCCAGTGACGCCACCTTCAGGCAAATGTTGCTGAAATGCGATGCCGACTGGCGTCTTGTCGCAAGGAATGCGTATGCCGAATTTCGGAAGAATCCAACAAAGTGTTAGGAAGTAATCATTCGAACAGACATGCACGGACATCCATGGACATCCACGGACACATAGAAGCAAGAACCATTTTACCAATATAGGTGTTGTATGGAGGTGGTAGCTTTCTGCTGGTAATAATGTGATTCCTTTCCAAGCTCGGTAACTTGTCCCTCTGTGCCCCATGTCCCAGTGCACCCCAATCTCACCTACATACATGTATAGCTACAAATAAATGTTGACTCATCTAGTATATTGCTTCCTTTCAGCTTTGAATACTTGAAATGTGCCGTTTTTCGATCAGAACGCTTGACTACAACGGCTGTAGGAGAGATGGGATGCTGTATGCCAAGTATTACGTGATTCTAACGGCCTACTCTCTGGTTAACTTTAATTCGCACAAGCGTTCTTAGAGAGCTGTAAATATGGTCATATTATTAACTGTCGTCCCACAATGGGGGAACGGAAGTAGATAAGCGCTAGCTAAGGAGTTAGCTGAGCTTTCCAACAAAATGATCCAGACACCTCAAAATGGGATAAAAGTTTATATGCCACAACATAAGCATTCATAGCGATTCAAAGGAAAAAAATGTCCGACGAAAAAGTGAGCCTGTCATGGTCAATGGTGGAGTGGTAAAGGGTGCTTCTTTCTTTAGATTATACTTTTTGTGCCCCCAAACACTTCATACCAATTCAAATTCCAGCAAAAAGGCAGCCTGTCAAATGCCTTAACCCTATATGACCTGGTATTTTTGGGGCCTGGGCTTGGGGGGGGGGTGAATGCCCCCCTTCCTAACTATTTTTCTTATCCCTTGAGCTAGGGAGCTGAAACTTACCACACTATACCCTTGGATTAAGTTCTACCAGAAAATGCAGAAAAATCCAAGATGGCCGCTTTGATGACGTCGCGGCATTTTGGTCGATTTTTCGGTCGGATTTCCCATTTTTTTATTTATGTAATTTCTCCGCATGGTAAATTAGTAAATATTAATGTGATGTGAAATAAAACATTTTTTGCCCAGTTTTCATCGCGGAAAAGCAGCAATTTTGAAGAAATATGACAAAAACATCGGTTTTCTGGTACCACACGCGGCCGCCATCTTGAATTTACCCATGATCCACTGCTCGGGGCGTTATGCAGATAGGCTCAAAATGACCCCAATACGACAAACTATAAAGTCAAGGAGTTTTTTTCCACTTCCTCCCCAATTTCCCACCCCTCCTGGATATGACTTAAAATGCTCCATTTTTTTCTGAAACACTACTGCTGTTTTTTCTTAAATGTGGTGATCCCTCATAAGAATTATATAAATTACACCACTTATGATAAATTGAAGCACCTCTGACTTAGGAAATCAAGTCTAATGAGCTTTAGACAAAAAAGGGCTCATTTCCCTATTAATTCAATGGTATAGGATGCATACACAAAAGATACAATGTATCTTCTGATATTATGGAAGGCTCACTTCCCTGCTTGTTCAATAGTACAGGGTGCATATACAACGGATACAATGTATCAGTTCAATAGTATGGGGTGCATATACACAAGATACAATGTATCTACTGATAGTATGGTGAACCTTTGATTTTCTCTTATCTTTAATAGCCTAACAAGTTATTGTTTGAGAAATAATGTTTTCATAGGCGTGGTAAATCGTTAATTTACGCACGGTTAGTGTGGGAAAGTTTATATTTTAGGGCAAGGGCGAAGCTCGTGTGTTGAAGTATCTATGACAACTACAGGGTAATATCCCATCTTAGGGTTATCATCACCGATATTATATTATAATAATGAATAGTTTATTGATATAAATATTATATATATATAATATGGTCCTGTGCTCATTGAATAATAGCTATAATTATACCGTCCTGCACGAAGTGTTCGATGCATCGAATTATTTAGATTTCTCATCATAAATTTGGGGAAAGTGTTTATACGCAACTGTAAATTTCAATTTCTAAAAGACGCTTGAGCAGAGAAAAACCATGGGAAAATTACATTTTCGTGAACGCCATTTTTAATTTGTCTATGATTAAATGTTCCTAGAAGTCTTCAATCTTGCAAAATTCAGTGCTTAGTTACTCCCGTATGCACAATAATTCGCCGTATAAACTCAGTGGTTCCATCGGAAATCTGGAATACACTCATCTGTGGAAAATATGCAATCTTGTGGGAGTATTGCGACCATGTTGGATGCCATGTCGCATCAAGGGGTCACAATAGTATATATGTTCAAGCACACCAATAACTATTTTTCTTGTCACACACTGAAGTAAATAGTCCGAGTAAACATAGCATGTAGGTTAAATGGGACCACATAATCAAACGGGCTACGTAAATTGGAATTTGCCTTATAATCGTGGGTGTGTCCCGGCGATGCGTGTCTCGGCCAGTCCCGCCAAGAATTTTCAGCAAACAACCTGATTATAATAGAAAATAAGGCAGGGAATGAAAAAGATCACATTGAATTATACCTGGATATATGACCATGACAGGCCGAATGGATAATATAACTCAAATAGTAATTTGAAGATGGTCCCTTATGAATGTGTATAGAAATCGGTGAAAGGATTCCGTAATATTTTAATACAGAGCTCAAGATTATTCTCCCGGTGTTTCTTGTGCCTTGTCTGGTATAAAGGGGTTATTATTAAGGCTATAATGCCGTTTAGATAGCCAGTAACAAGAAGCGAAAACCAGCGGTGTCGTGATTACATCGTATACCCTACGAGACCTGGGCGGTCTACCGCACCCATTTAGTATTGCCCCTTGTTATGTCTATTTTATTTATCAGTTTGTGTAGAGATGTTCTTACGATGAAGAAAACATAAAGAAATCTCCATTGTGCTTAAGATTTTCCTGGAATAATTATGAACACAAGCCCTCAAACGACTTATTGTTTAGATTGCGTTTCGTTTCGAATATACAACTTGATTCGGCTATTCTTTCTTTTCCTTAGTTTGGGTTTAAAACGTGAACTAAACAAACGCTAAAGTTCTTCATTAAAACGGAATTAATTATCGATTATATTGAATAATCAATTATGATGCTAGTGACGTGGTAACACAAAATGTTTATTAACAGTTCCATTGTGCCTCTGTATTTCCACAGTATTTTTGCTCTCTGATGCCGCTCATTGGGTGGATGTTCGTGAGCGAACGACCGGGATTCGGGATCTCAGTCCACCGCCTAGATCCCGACGAGACGGATCCTTGATTCTGAGAGAGGTCGTAGGTCTCCATGGTGAAGAGGGATTCAAAGAGATGGACATGTCTTTACCGACAGCTCAGGGCTCGAGGATAATAAAGATGCAAGAGACCTATGGTGGACTTCCGGTGTTTGACACAATTGTTACGACTGAAATCGGAGCCGACAGCGAAGCTCTCACTGGTGAAATGTCCGGTTGGATCGTGGAAAACATTGCGGATGACATCTTCACCATCAATCCAAACTTGACACAAAAGGAAGCCATTTTGATTGCCAAGTTGAGAAGCGGATTACTCCAGCCAGGGACAATATTCGGAGCTGAGATTGGCGAGTTGGAGATTTATGTGGACAAAGCAGGTAAAGCCGCCCTTGTCTACAGAGTCGAGTTTCACGCTGAGGCGAACGATGGTTACTTCCGACCAGTATTTATCATAGAATCCAATACAGGAGAATGTCTGGATACGTGGAACGACGTGGAGACATATCCGTCCAGAGGCCTCGGCGGTAATGGCGTCACTGGGATACGACACTATGGCAAGGAATTCCCCTTTCTCGATGTTACCAAAGACGGCGATCTGTGTAGGCTGGAGAACAACAAGGTCAAGGTTGTCGACATGAAGTTCAAGGACTCTGTCAGCGATGATGCCCCTGCTGTGAGATTTGACTGTAAAACAGGCCCAACCGACAAAGTAAACGGCGCCTTTTCCCCCTCTAGCGACGCATTCTTCTTCGGTACGAAGGCATACGATATGTTCACAGAGTGGGCTCATATCCGGCCACTTAAGAAGAAACAAGTGTTGTTGCGGGTGCATTTTGGGAAGAATAAGGTGAACGCCTTGTGGGATGGCAGCGGTGTCAGTTTAGGTGATGGTAACCCTAAGATGGGATATTACCCTCTAGTTGTCATAGATACTTTAACACACGAGCTGGCCCATGGATTCACGGCTGCACACTCCCAGCTTATATATAAGGGACAATCCGGGGCTGTGAGTGAAGCCTTTAGTGATATAGCGGGAGAAGCCGGAGAAATGTACATCAACGGTCACAATGACTGGGTATCTGGCGCCGATATCGTCATCAAGGGTGAATCGATAAGGGATTTTTGTGAGCCGTTTGGGGCCGCTATCGGTCACGCTTCCAACTATGTCGATGATATGGACGTTCATTATTCAAGCGGTGTTGTGCTTAAGGCCTTCTGCTATCTAGGTAAAACAGCGCGTTGGAAAATCCAGGATATATTCCAAGTGTTCACAGTCGCTAATCGATTCTACTGGCATCCTTCCACTAATTTTACTGATGCCGCTTGCGGCCTTGCAAAAGCCACTTACGACATAGGATTAGATACGAACGACATCGAAGCGGCTTTCTCTCAGGTCGGTGTTACGACGTGTAAAACAGAAGGATACGTTCGGACACTGCACGCCGACCATGAAGTGAGAAATTTGGCGGGAAAAGAAAGAAAACATGGCCTGTTTAAAATTAAACTTAGTTCCGGATTCCTGTACAAATACCTACGAGTGGTGACGATAGGTGGGGCTGGGGATGTAGATGTACTGGTGAGTTTCAATAGGAAAGACAATATGAAGTGGAAGTCCACACATCGCGGAAATAAGGAACTGGTGAAAATTACCAGACCCAAACATGGACGATACTTTGTCAAGTTAGTCGCCAAGAATTCTGGGAGTTATTCGGGAGTCTCCCTCTATTACGTGACCCGGGTTAGTAGCATCTCGAATAACGTTCATTAGATCACGTTCAAACCAGAGGCCACAGAATAGCCGTTTTACACAGCGGTGATTCGCGGGTGCTGGAACTAGATGGCAGCTCTGGATTGTCTCCGCCATGTATTAGGAATCAGTAATAGGGCATTTAATCCTACCAGGCCGAGGAGGTGGGGGGGGGGGGCGGGCACTTTCCGCACCCCAAGTAGTTTTTTTGCTCCTTTCTCCGGAACGACAAAACATTGAGAGCTGGAACTCCGTGACTTTTATATTGTCATATTGGGGTCATTTTGAGCCTATTCGCATGATCGCCGATCGTGGGTAAATTCAAAATGGCGGCCATGTGGGGTACCAGAAAAGTGATGTTTAAGTCATATTTCTAAAAATTGTTTGCTTTTCTTCATGGAAAAGTGTTCCATATCACATTATTATTTGCTAATTTACCATGCAGTTTTTGCGAAGAGAAAAAAACTATTGTCTAGTTTCTTAGATCGTGTGTACGGTTGTCCAGTTTTTTTTAGATCGTGTGTACGGAGGTCTAGTTTCTTAGATCGTGTGTACGATTGTCCACTTTTTTCGATCGTGTGTACGGAGGTCTAGTTTCTTAGATCGTGTGTACGGTTGTCAAGTTTTTTTAGATCGTGCGTACGAAGGTCTAGTTTCTTAGATCGTGTGTACGGTTGTCCAGTTTTTTTAGATCGTGTGTACGGAGGTCCAGTTTCTTAGATCGTGTGTACGGTTGTCTAGTTTTTTTAGATCGTGTGTACGGAGGTCTGGTTTCTTAGATCGTGTGTACGGTTGTCCAGTTTTTTTAGATCGTGTGTACGGAGGTCTAGTTTCTTAGATCTTGTGTACAGTTGCCCATGTTATTAGATCGTGTGTACTGTTGTCTAGTTTGTTAGATCGTGTGTACGGTTATCCATTTTTTTTTAGATCGTGTGTACGAAGGTCTAGTTTTTTTAGATCGTGTGTGCGTAGGTCTAGTTTCTTAGATCGTGTGTACAGATTAATATACCTGCAGTATGCTACTGGCCTGAATAATCTGGGAATTCAGAAAAAAATTAAGGTATTTGGTCTGCTTCTTGTGCCTATTGCAATCTACAGATTGAATATTTCAAAGGCTTTCCCGAGGATGTAGTCATAGACCAAGGAATGTCCACCGGATCTATTTAACACAATTCACGTGGTGCAGAGGAGAAGTTATAATTTCAATGCTTTTGCGGAGCTCCGTATTTTGACGTCCTGGTTTCTTTTCTGTGACGACGTGTACACAACAACACTTATTTTTGAGCGGGTGGTTGGGTGGGTTCAGGCTCCTGTTGCTTCAATGCATTTTGTTGAGAAGCAACAGGAACTTGATATGTGATGTCTAGCACTGCATGGAGGGTGTCTGGTTCCATGCTGCTTCAAAGATTTCTTCTTTGAAGTAGCAGGAACACAACTGGGCTGGGTGGTGCTTAGTTGGTTCGTCGTGATATAGCTGAAATATTGTTGAAATCGACGTTAAATTTGATTCACTCACTCACTCACTTATTTTTGAGTGTGACAGGTGTTCATGTTATATTTCTCGCTACTTGAAATGCTGTCGTATTTCGCAAAACATACGTACCAGTTTACTTTGAACACGTCTCCCAGAATGGACCAAGTTCTCCTTTAAATCTGGTACACGTGACCAAGTTCTCCTTTAAGTCTGGTACACGTGACCAAGTTCTCCTTTAAATTTGATACACGTGACGAAGTTCCCCTTCAAGCCTGGTACACGTGACCTAATTCTCCTTTGAGTCTGGTGCACGTGACCAAATTCTCCTTTAAATCTGGTACACGTGACCAAGTTCTCCTTTAAGTCTGGTACACGTGACCAAGTTCTCCTTTAAGTCTGGTACACGTGACCTAATTCTCCTTTAAGTCTGGTACACGTGACCACGTTCTCCTTGTCCACTTTTCATGTATCCTTGTGAAAGACCAGCCACCATTTTCTAGAAATTCTCCGGTTCTTCAGTTTCTTAGATCGTGTGTACAGTTGTCCATTTTATTAGATCGTGTGTACTATTGTCTAGTTTCTTAGATCGTGTGTACGGTTGTCCAGTTTTTTTAGATCGTGTGTACGGAGGTCTAGTTTCTTAGATGGTGTGTACGGTTGTCCAGTTTTTTAAATCGTGTGTACGGAGGTCTAGTTTCTTAGATCGTGTGTACGGTTGTCCAGTTTTTTTAGATCGTGTGTACGGAGGTCTAGTTTCTTAGGTCGTGTGTACGGTTATCCAGTTTTTTTAGATCGTGTGTACGGAGGTCTAGTTTCTTAGATCTTGTGTACAGTTGCCCATGTTATTAGATCGTGTGTACTGTTGTCTACTTTGTTAGATCGTGTGTACGGTTATCCAGTTTTTTTTAGATCGTGTGTACGAAGGTCTAGTTTTTTACATCGTGTGTACGTAGGTCTAGTTTCTTAGATCATGTGTACAGATTAATATACCTGCAGTACGCTACTGGCCTGAATAATCTGGGAATTCAGAAAAAAAGCTTATGGTATTTGGTCTGCTTCTTGTGCCTATTGCAATCTACAGATTAAATATTTCAAATGCTTTTGCCGAGGATGTAGTCATAGACCTAGCAATGTCCAGCGGATCTATTTAACACAATTCACGTGGTGCAGAGGAGAAGTTATAATTTCAATGCTTTTGCGGAGCTCCGTATTTTGACGTCCTGGTTTCTTTTCTGTGACGACGTGTACACAACAACACTTATTTTTGAGCGGGTGGTTGGGTGGGTTCAGGTTCCTGTTGCTTCAATGCATTTTGTTGAGAAGCAACAGGAACTTGATATGTGATGTCTAGCACTGCATGGAGGGTGTCTGGTTCCATGCTGCTTCAAAGATTTCTTCTTTGAAGTAGCAGGAACACAACTGGGCTGGGTGGTGCTTAGTTGGTTCGTCGTGATATAGCTGAAATATTGTTGAAATCGACGTTAAATTTTATTCACTCACTCACTCACTTATTTTTGAGTGTGACAGGTGTTCATGTTATATTTCTCGCTACTTGAAATGCTGCCGTATTTCGCAAAACATACGTACCAGTTTACTTTGAACACGTCTCCCAGAATGGACTCGCAGTATTTGGGGGGGGGGTTGAAGGGAGGGCATTTTCCGCCCCCTGTTGTTTTTTGCTACTATCTCCGGAAAGACAAAACATTGAGAGCTGAACCTTCTTGACTTTTTAGATTATCATATTGGGATCATTTTGAGCCTATTTGTAGGACCCCCGAACAGAGGGTCATGGGTAAAATTCAAAATGGTGGGCATGTGGGGTAACAGAAAAGTGATGATTTCGTCATATTTCTTCATTTTTTTTGCTTTTCTGTATGAAAAAGTGAGTAAAATCTATTTTATTTCATATCAGATTATTATTGACTAATTTATCCTGCAGTTTTTGTGAAAACAAAATAATAATACAAAATTGGAAATTTCTGACAAAAAAGATGGTCCAAAAAATGTTGTTTTTGGAATTGAAGCCACAGTAACGTCATCATGGCGGCTATCTTGGATTTTGTTTTTGCATTTTCTTGTAGAGCTTGACCAAATGGTATAGTGTGGCAAGTTTCAGCCCCCTAGCCATAGCGATAGCGAAAATATATAGGGGGGAGGGGCATTTTCCGCCCCCCCCCCCCATCTTCCCCCGAAGGCTGTGGTTCACCCAAAATCGCCCAGGCCAGATAGGGTTAAGATGGTCTCTCAATGTGAACAGCTTACGGCCGTTTCATATATCTCTGAAGAAAGCCATTGCCGATATGTAAACATGATTTCTCTCAAAGAACGACTTAATTTGACAAGACGTTCTCACACGATCGAATTCAGATTTATAAATAAAATAATTAAATTCAAAAGGTGACAAACGGCACTTTTCTCGTGTTACATGTTTTAAGTGTTGTCATGTGTTCATGTCCAATGATATTCGGACTATCAGATGTATCTATTTAAAAACTCGTTTTTTACAATACGGCAAAAGTTGTGAATACCGACAACTAGGTAGACCGGCCAACCCCTTACTATCGAAATTATCCAGGGTCCCAATATTTTGAGTTAAAGTATTATCGAACTTGTCAAAACCGACACTATAATATAGTCTATAGAGGTTTCACTGTATATTTCAATCTGATGCTTATAATGTTTTTGTCTTCGATAATTTAGAATTACAATTTCATTGCAGTGATAGTATAGGTTCAATTGCAAATTCAATGTATACGAAAAAACAACTAACGCGTGGCAGTTTGGAAAGCAGATGTAAGTTCACCATTTCCTTATTCTTACAAAGTAGACAGAAAACCGATGCGAACAATGAAGAGCGCATTGTGTGTGAGATCGTCTTATTACAAATTTCATTCGTCTATGTCTATGGGCGAATTCTTCATCAACTACTTTGCTCTTACCATGGACAATTGGACAAGTGTACCCCTATCTGACCGTATGGTGTATTGCACGACAGTACACTGCAAAAAAAAGTTATGAAGAAATTTTAGCACCAGATTTGTGTTGAAAATGATACAAATTGTACTAGAATCAACACCAATTTGTGTTGAACTCAACAAGATTGTGCGTTCATATATGGAGTTCAACCCAAACCATAATGATTTGAACAAAACACATTTTGTATTGATGTCATTTAAGCACGAAACTGTGTTAAAGCAAGACAGAAGTTTTCTCGGAGTAGAGTGCGGGGTTATAATAATAGATATATGATATGAAAATCATCAGCAAGACAGTTTCACGTGGAACAAGTTATTTTATTTCGCTATCTAAAGTTTAGACCAAGGAAAATGTTGTGTTCTTCGGAACAACGGCTGTAGGACTGCACTAGATTTGTCAAGCGCATATGCATATTCCACATTCCTGCTCGTCTCTCCTCCGTCCGTTGATCCGGTATAATCTGCAAAAAAGAGGATCATTTTCAGTCCAAGTACGGATGACGGCAATTACACATTTTACACATTGTTTCACACCTCCATCTGCATACCCTGCAGGAACATTTAACATCTGTTCGTGTGGTTCTCACCGGCGTCCGCCCTTCCGGAACTGGAACAACAAAAATATCATGATATTTATAAGAGTGCGTAGTAGTAGTAAAAACTCCGAAAAGGTCATATTGGCCTCTTTGCACTTAAACTTGAGGGATAACTCTTGATTTCCGTGAAGCATCCGACAGGGAGCGCCACCAGCTCAAGGTTATAGATTGCATCAGTATTGGCTGGGTGCCAAGTTTTGACCACTATGGTTCTGGCAACCTTTGACCTTGTATTCCTCCGCGGTGATGCGGGAATGTCTGGCGGTGATGCGGTCACGGGAGAAAGCCTCCGCGGAGAAAAAGTAGTCCCAAGACATCAAGTACGCTGCATGGTCCGATTCGGTCGTATGAGGTATCAATGTGAAGCAGTCGTGAATGGGCTGGATGTGGGGTTGAAATAGCGTCATTCTGCGCATGCGCGGTAGACAAAGGTTATGGAAATAGACGTTTTGGGATCTAGCGGAGCCCATAATGGTCCGATGGAGTTGAGTCAGGTATTACGTATATGGAATCTAGGGAGCCCCTAATTGCCCGATGGAGTTGAGTGAGGTATCAATGTGAAGCCTATGTGAGGGGACATCCGCCTGGACTAGTGTCTCGGCCGTTGTCAACATTCTACGCATGCGCAAATAGGGAATTGTGGGGAAAGAATATGGAAATAGACGTTTTGGGATATGGGGAGCCCCTAATGGGCCGATGGGGTCGTATGAGGTATCAATGTGAAGCCTATCTGAGGGGGAGTCCGCCTGGACCGAGTGTCTCGGTCGATGTCAACATTCTGCGCATGTTCAGAAAGGGAATTGTGGGGGTATGGAGATAGAAGTCCCTAGTCCCTAGGGGGCATCCGCCTGGACTAGTGTGTCGACCGTTGTCAACATTCTGCGTATGCGCATTCAGGGAATTGTGGGAAAAATGCATTGGAAGGAACGTTTTGGGGTCTAGGTGGGCCACTAATGGTCTGATTGAGTCGAGTGAGGTATCAATGTGATGCCTACCTGAGGGCGCATCCGCCTGGGAGGCCGATATGGACCACTATGGGTCCGAATGTGTCTAGGGAAGTCTTATTTTGTAGCTCTCGGTGTGTAGACCACGACTTCAAGGGATGTCCACGTCACCTGTGACGTCACTGGCGACGTCATCAGTGAGAGTAGTAGCGAAAGCGGAAGTTTCGGAGGTGCGATGGAGCGCATTTGGAGTAGATAACGACCTATTTTTCCATGCAACTACCTGGAAGAGTTACGTGTGAGTGTATGCGCACGTGTGAGTGAGTGAGTGAGTGAGTGAGTGAGTGAGTGAGTGAGTGAGTGAGTGTGAGTGAGCGAGTGAGTGAGTGAGTGAAGCCTGCACAACGCCCGTGAGGCGTTCCAACGCCCATCTTAACGCACGGACGCACTAACGACGGTGAGTGAGTCATTTTCATCATTTTGCGCATGCGCAGTCTGGCCTAGAAAGCAGGCATTTTGGGGATTCGTGGAGGTTTGTTGAGTGGTTGGCCATCCCTGGTCAAATGGACCGTGTGGGGTACCAGTATGAAGCTCTCGAATGGCTGTCACCCGTCAAGGCCCGTCGTTACGCCTTAAAGCGAAGCTCAACGCTTCAACGCAATGGTGAATTAGCCCAAAAGCTCTGATTTTCATGAAATTGCCACCAATACATCGAAATGCAGTGACGCCCGTCAACATCCGTGGTTACGCCTTAAGACCCTAGCATAACACCTTGACGCCATGATATAGACCGGAGAGAGAACAACAACAACAGAAAGATGGCAGAAGAGAGAACAACAACAACATAAGTTTTTTCATATAGTTTATTGTCCCCAATGTTACATCATACCCACGGTGGGGGAGCCGCGTTGGGTATGTTTACAATGCAAGTAGTCTGTCGTCCAATCAGAGGCCGCCATTTGGCATTGCATCTGTCATACTCGTTCTTGCCCGTTAGATGCATTCTAAGCTGCTCTTGTCCAATCAGAAGTCGCCATTTCAGGAAGTTCTATCTTCGACCATGTTCTCTCTGAACCGTTTGTTCTAATCGTTATCGGGCTGGCCAGGATTCCGTTGAGGCAACATATCCTCAGATACTTGTTTGCGCATTCTGAGTTTATATCAGTGCATGGGTGAATACATTCAGGGGGCTCCAGAGCTCGGAGCTCCGGAGCTTTTGGAGCTCGGAGAGGCTTACACAACATCTTTGAGGCGTCCCCAACGCCCGTCTTAACGCATGGACGCACTAGCGACCTTTGACTCTGCACTACTCTGAAGTGACGTCATCGCACGCAGGCACACACACACACACATACCCGGTGCAACTGTCACGTGACCGGAACCGGAAGACTCACTCACTCACTCACTCACGCACCGTCGTTAGTGCGTCCATGCGTTAAGACGGGCGTTGGGGACGCCTCAAAGATGTTGTGTGAGCCTCTCCGAGCTCCAAGGGCTCCGAAGTTTTGAGCTCTGGAGCCCGCTGAATGTATTCACCCATGCACTGATAGATACTCAGAATGCGCAAACAAGTTTCTGAGGATATGTTGCCTCAACGGAATCTTGGCCTGCCCGATAACGATTAGAACAAACGGTTCAGAGCGAACATGGCCGAAGATAGAACTCGCTGAAATGGCGAATTCTGATTGGACAAGAGCAGCTGAGAATGCATCTAACGGGCAAGAACGAGTATGACAGATGCAATGCAAAATGACGGCCTCTGATTGGAAAAAGAGACTACTTGTGTTGTAAACATACCCAACGCGGCTCCCCCAGCGTGGGTATGATGTAGCATTGGGGAGAATAAACTATATGAAAAAACTTGTTGATGTTGTTGTTCTCTCTTCTGCCATCTTTGTTGTTGTTGTTGTTCTCTCTCCGGTCTATATCACGGCGTCAAGCTGTTATGCTAGGGTGTTACGGCGTAACGACTGGTGTTGACGGGCGTCACTGCTTTTCGATGTATTGGTGGCAATTCCATGAAAGTCAAAGCTTTTGGGCTAATTCACCAGGGCGTTGAAGCGTTGAGCTTCGCGTTAAGGCGTAACGACGGGCCTTGACGGGTGACAGCCACTCGACAGCTCCACACTGATATCCCACACGGTTCATTTGACCAGGGATGGTCAACCACTAAACAAACCTCCACGAATCCCCAAAACGCCTGCCTTTTATACTAAGGCCAGACTGCGCATGCGCAAAATGATGAAAAGGGACGATACATTAGTCCAGTCGGATCCCACTCACTCACTCACTCACTCACCATCGTTAGTGCGTCCATGCGTTAAGACGGACGTTGGGAACACCTCACGGGCGGTGTGCACGCTTCAGTCACTCAGTCACTCTATCACTCACTCCCACTCACTCACTCACTCACTCACACACACGCGCGAACATACACTCACACTCACAGGTAACTCTTCCAGGTATTTGGATGGAAAAATAGGCCGTTATCTACTCCAAATGCACCGCATCGCATCTCCGAAACTCCCGCTTTCGCTACTACTCTCTCTGATGACGTCGCCAGTGACGTCACAGGTGACGTGGGCATCCCTTCAAGTCGTGGTCTACAGCCCGAGAGCTACAAAATAAGACTTTCCTAGACATATTCGAACCCATAGTGGTCCATATCGGCCTCAAAATGTCTATTTCCATATCACGGCCTGCCTGCGCATGCGCAAAATGACGGCATTCCAAACACCCATCCTCCCAGGCGGATGCGCCCTCACGTAGGCATCACATTGGTACCTCACTCGACTCAATCAGACCATTAGTGGACAACCTAGACCCCAAAACGTTCCTTCCAATGCACTTTTCCCACAATTCCCTGTCTGCGCATGCGCAGAATGTTGAACACCAACGACACAGTAGCCCAGGCGGATGCCCCTTCACGTATCCTTCACATTGATACCTCATACGACTCCATAGGACCACTAGTGGCCCATCCAGACCTCAAAACGTCTATTTCCATATCCTTTTCTCACAAATCCCTGTCTGCGCATGCGCAGAATGTTGACAACGACCGAGGCACTAGTCCAGGCGGACGCCCCCTTACATAGGCTTCGCATTGATACCTCATACGACCCCATCGGCCGATTAGGGGCTGCCCTAGATCCCAAAAGGTCTATTTCCATATCCTTTCCCAGAATTCCCTGTTTGCGCATGGGCAGAATGACAATATTCCAACCCCGCACCCACCTCATCGGATGCCTCCTCACATAGGCTGCACATTGATACCTGACTCAACTCCATCAGACCATTAGGGGCTCCGCTAGATCCCAAAACGTCTATTTCCATACCCTTTGTCTACCGCGCATGCGTAGAATGACGTTATTCCAATCCCACACCCACCCCATTGGATGCCAGCTCACATAGGCTTCACATCAATACCTCACTCGACTCCATCGGACCATTAGTGGCTCCCCTAGACCCCAAAACGTCTATTTCCATACCCTTTGTCCACCGCGCATGCGCAGAATGACGCTATTTCAACCCCACGCCAAGCCGATCACCGAATGCTTCACACTGATACCTCATACGACCAAACCGGACCATGCGTACTTAATGTCTGGGGACTACTTTTTCTCCGCGGAGGCGTTCTCCCGTGACCGCAATACCGCCAGACATAACCACATCACCGCGGAGGAATACAAGGTCAAATGTTGCCAGAACTATAGTGGTCAAAACTTGGCACCCAACCAATACTGATGCAATCTATAACCTTGAGCTGGTGGCGCCCCCTGTCGGATACTTCACGGGAATCAAGAGTTATCCCTCAAGTTTAAGTACAAAGAGGCCAATATGACCTGTGCTGGGTTTATACTACTACTGTGCGTCCATGAAATAAGTTGTAAATTGCACTAGATTGGAAATTGGTACTACTCGACACTCTCCTAATATGGTCAAATGAACGCTGCGAACTATATCACTTCCATGTAGAAGAGGCCGGATCAAATTACTTTTTCTCGGATTAGATCGCTTTGTGCTCACTGTCTGAAAGCATATGGTCGCGCTGACGAGCTATTGCGTGGTATACAAACATTGACCAACCCCATTCTACATGGTGTAACATGCATGTTGACAATGGCAAATGAGGTCAGGGCGCCCATAACAAGAGATGCTCAGCCGGAACATGGTCGGTATCATGTATGGTATGATCAGGGTGACCAAGTTATGCCGAAAGTGAGCTCCCGCCTTCATTGCATCTTGCCACCTCAACTAGTATATTAGTTGTTAAAAACATATAGGAGGCAATAATTCGAAGAAAAAAAATTGTGGCATAGAAACTTGGAAAACTAGTTGCCATTTCGGGGAACGAGGTTCCAATTAAATCCGTCAATTGCACAACCTTCAAGTTAACACTTTAAGGGGGTGATATATGTCAAATACGTTTTTGCATAGAGGCACAGGTGAGCTGATTACTAAATAGGCAATACAGTTGGTGGCCAATATCATATACCAAAGTGTTCCCCAAACCTTGCTGAATGTGAATGTGTCACTCCTTTAAACAAACAATGTCAATTGGAGAATATAACTACAGAAACAAAGCATCTCGGCACTGCCAGCAGAAGTCAATAAAGAATAAACACACACTCTTGAAAGATGATCCTAAAATTGTATGAAATCACTGCTACAACAAAGATTATGTCAGAAAAGAAAATTCCATCGGAAAGTATTTTTAAAAGATTTTTTTGTTGTCAATTACTATGTCAAAATAATTGTCCAAGGCAATGATAATTCGCGTCTGCCAATATGAAGGACAGTTCACAGCTGTGTAGAGCTGTCCAAGACGGACCTCTGTGTCACACTCCTGTCACCAGCCTGCGTTAATGCGAAAAGCTAATGCATCTAAACCAGTTTGTGAAGTCAGTGAGGGAAATGCCCTGGATTCTTTCTATATAATCGGCAACTGCCTATTGTGGTCCATGCATTCACAGCTGTGACTGTGCCTGGTTCTAAAGGAAACTGCATAATTAATTGCCAATTGACATATATCTGTGATTTGATCCACATGTCCGGTACACAAAATTTCTAGATGAAGACAATTACCGAAGAAGTAAAAAAAATATTTAAAATACTTCCCGAATCAATTTTCATGTTGTTGTAGAACATACTATACAGAATTTTCACAACTGCCTTTCAATATGATGTGTTTAATATTTATGTACTTCTGATGGCAGTCACAATAACCATTGTTTTTGTAATTATATTCTCAAAGTACATCGTTTGTTCAACGAGATGTCATATTCACATTCAGCAACGTTCTGGTATATGATATTAGCCACAAACTGTATTGCCTAATTAGTTACCAGATCACTTGTGATTCTACGAAAAAAGGTAGTTGAACATATGTCACCCCCTTAACCATTTCCGGATATTTGGAGTGTAACGTGGCCTGCGGGAGGGGGCAGTGCCCACTCCCTCCTATATACTTTCTGTAAGCCTGATGATAGAGCGCTGAAACATACCACAAAGTATCTCTGGTTCAAGCTCGGATATATATATATATATATATATATATAAAAATCCAATATAAACTCCATGATGACATCACAGTGACGTCATCTTCTCGGCAGTCATCTTTCAGCTATTTTCGAGGCCGATTTTTCGGAATTATTATTTTCTGATTTTTTTTCTCTCAAACAGTATCAAATAAAATACAGAATAATCAGTTTTGCCTAAATAAAATACTTTCTAGTCGTTTCACCCCAGAAAAAAAAAATAAAAATAAATTTACGAAATAGGCTGAAAAACGACCTTCAGAGATAACACATGGCCGCCATTTTGAATTTCCCCATGATCCTCTGGCCGGGGAGTTATGCAAATAGGCTCAACATTACCCAAATATGGCAACCTTTGAAATCACGAGGTTTCAGCCCCTCAGTTTTGTCATTTCGGAGAAGCAAAGAAATGTTCACCAGGGTGACATTTTCTGCCTTCACACAGTCCGGGTAGGGTTAGCAATGAAAAACCGCCGATAGCAGCAGCAGGTGCATGGAGACAGTGGTTGGTTTAATTTATCCACTCTTTCCTATCTTTTATATACGGGTTGGCCTTTTTTCCAACTGTTGATAACTTGACGTGTAAATATGATAAATATGAGTCAAATTATCCTACTTTTCCAAGTGTAACGAAAGTCGTATAGCGGTTCCCCATTAATAATCTCAGCTGGTATTCTGGACACGCGACAACAGTCGAAGATGAAAGTAACTCGTCTTAACGCGAGTAAATTGAGTGTGGAGTGAATTCAACGCTAAAATGAACTACGATGATCCAGGAGACAGACAATACCTCGAAATCTCGTGAAATTATCTCAAACGATTAGTGGAGATTGTGAAAGGCCAGCCGTGCTCGATGTTTGGAGAAACCCCATTGTTGTGGCGATAGCCTGACTGAATGCAGAAGCCTGCCAGTGAACAGTGATGTCATCGTGTACATTTGCTAAAGAGAGTTGGCGGCAGAAATTTACAGGTTAAGTTTGTTCCGTATTAGCGTTTAAGCCTCCATGGCAATTTTTCCCGGGAAGTCCAGATAGGCTGATCGGGGAGTCCTGTAAAATGAACATTGGAAAACATCTAGTGGCGGAGAGTGCCTGTGGTACTATTTTCCATCCCACACACATAAGTGCGGCACTTTCTCTCCAAATGTATGGAGGGCGTTGCTACTTGCGAAGAGTTATCATCCGGGGGGTTGTAATTTTCCTACTTTATACGCAAAAGAACAGAGGGCCTATTTAAGGACGACTTCCCGCCGAAACGACAAGGTGAGATGGGGTATAGAATTTAGGAGGTAACAGTATCGCAGTCAGGTCGGAGATGGGTCGCAGTAAGGCCAGACAAGCACGAACATGAACGTAAATTGAAATTTCTCAAATGGCGGCTGTTTGGGCATACCTTGAATGTGAACAGCTTGGGAGTGGTGTGATATAGGGGATAGTAACTTGTGCAATATGTAATAGGCTTGTTGTTGTTGCCTTTGATGTATCATTGTACTAGGCAATTAGAATAGGGACTAGCCTGCACCATAGAACTACGTATAAGTATGTTTCTGTGTCTTTAAGTGTTAGTGTTTATGTGTTTTAGAGGGTTTTTCTCAGCAGCCTTAGGTCGTCGCTGC
>JAVTVY010052450.1:0-27004 GCA_036873755.1 Hanleya hanleyi
GTATAACAAACTGAACTCTACAAAATGACTACCATTTCTCTGGGATATCGATAATATATCACGCTTGAACTAACTTTTTTATTCTCTCCATATAAAACGCCAGTACAGTTGTTTATGTGCCGGGCCTCAATTAACATAGAGAGACGTAATAATGTATTCATGCTCACTGACACAAAGGTCATTGATGCCGAATACAGTAATAACAGGCGGTCCGTGGGAGTGTCGCTCATATCCCATGCCCAGTGAAATTGTCAAATGATAAACCGCGCACGCCTCTATGACCGTACACGGCATTGTTGACCTTTGTACTAGACAACACGAATACATTATGACGTCTCTCTATGTAATTGAGTCCCGGTACATGAAACAACTGTACTGAAGTTTTATATGGAGAGAATTACAAAGTTATTTCAAGCGTGATATATTATCGATATCACGGAGAAATGGTAGTCATTTTGTAGAGTTCTGTTTGTTCTACACGATGCGAAAAAGAAAATGTATGCAGAGTTAACTGCTGATTATTGGCAAGCTCCAAAGTAGACGACTAATTAAAGTGGACAGACTATAGAACGTCAAATGGATGAAGGCATGAGGTGCGATGTTTTCAATATCGATGCATGCTTATAATTGCGAAAAAAAATCGTGAAAATAGAATCATAAATGTGCATGCAGTAGGATCAGTTTTATTTCCGGAAAAACGTTCAGAACGCATCTCCGGCTATCTAGGACCCCGGAGCTTCCGGGGCCTAGGCGGCCCCTGGACCCCCGCCTGTTGGGCTGTGATAGTGGTCCCCCACTTTCAATTACGTTCCGACGCCACTGGGTTAGCCTACGAGGTATATAGGCCCAAAGCGTTATTATTGTGTTTTCAAGATGACAAGACAACAAAATATAATACTGATATTTGACAAATGACGTGTTAGTTTAATTGTTGGAAATCGCTCAGAATGCATCTCAGGCCATCTAAGGTCTCAGAGCTGTATAATATAACCCTAAATCTGCATACATTATGTTCAGATTTAATTCCGGGAAAACGCTTAGAACGCATCTCCGGCGATCTAGGACCCCGGAGCTTCCGGGGCCTAGGCGACCCCTGGACCCTCGCTTAAAGTGCTATGATAATCCACCCCCCTTTGAAAAATCCTAGCGACGCCCATGATAAATGTTTGTTCTGTGCACAGTGAAGATTGAGCTTGATCAGTGACACTGTGGTAGAGTTCCAACGCAACAGAATACAATCGCAATACTAAATGTACATGTATAAAGTGTATGCGGTACACCTACTATTAACTATTCACACTTTGCTAAAAGTTGAGTTCAGATGTCGTATGGTACGGTACATGCACATGTGAGTGTAGGCAGAACAGCTACTGTTACATTTCACGCTTCGCTAAGCCGAGTTACGATTTTGAGTAGTCCTATTTACTCAGCAATTTACACTTAAACTTAATTTCAAAGTTGGTTAACCACTTTGCCTCACAAAACTCAATATAGTTCACAGATCCAGTCTGTTAGGGGATTCGCCCGAATCTTGTAGTATGAAATGTTGTGAATGCCGTCTCTATGTCTCCTCTGAGATGTGCTGGAGAGGAGGGGGAATTAAGCCACTCTGGTTTCCCTGGGTGAGGGCAAATCTACACCCATGAAACACGGCTCGAGGCCAGGTGTAATTTCATGGGAAGGCTCTGCAGTTCTTAGTAGATGACGTCTGTTCTTCCGTAGAACACTGCCTGTTGCTGACTGGGCTATATAAGATCTAGGACAGGCATGATACTCAGTTCCTATCACAGGGTTCCACGCACCATTTTGACTAATACGAACACCATCGTGCTATCGTCTGTGTATCAAAATATATCGACAAAAAACCCGAGACGCCCATTCTCACCTGAGTTAAAGATCAACGACAGATCAATGAGGGTGCGTCAACAGCTCGGCAGTTACCTCGAAGTTCGCACTGTGCTGAACAGTGTTGTGAATGATTAATTTATCCAATCGTATGGTCAAATATATAACCGTGCATATCTAGTGATGCTTATACAGTTGTGAATGAGTATCCAAGTGTTTGGTCAAATATACACTAGATGTTCAGCCCTCCTACATTTTGGATTTTGAGGCATTCTCCCATATTTAACATACGATTTTGGTACTTGAGCTATTGCCAGAAATCGGCATTGTGAATGGGCCTTTACTGTGGTTAATTTCAGTCAGTACTACCTGTGGCAAAATAAAAGTGTAAAAGATTTAAGTGTTTACCGTATTACTTTATTCTCAGATTGTATATTAGGTGTACATTTTCAACTGCTCACTGAAATCCCATATCTGTGAATTTCTCTGATTCATTAGAAAAAATATATATGTGATTATTTTTATATAGACTGTTATTTAGGGGGCTTATTATCACTTTTTTCTACGGGTGGAAGGTAAAGAAATCCCTTAATCTGAAGAATTCTTTGAATTTATCCATGGTCATGCGCACTGAAGGACAGTGCACAAAGAATCCAGATAGAACTAATACAACGAGCTGCATAATCGAGGCATGTCTCATCACCGTCTGTGACTTATAGACTATATTCATCGCATTTGTGTGTTGAGATTCACAAACGCTACACACTACGCAAATGTTCGTTGCGCGTCGCGATTCCCTAGGTAAATCTATTGACAGACGGCGGCGAGAACGTGACCCGAACGTTCGTTTCACTTCATGTTTGAAATTTCCTTCAAATGCGGACTCACGGCGGACATTCGCGTCGCACGTCGCATTATGTAAGTCATCGCTCATGTACCCTGACTATTATTCACAGAACAGAACATCCATTTTGTCACAAATTTAAAAATACTCCTTATTCTGTGCATACTAGTTCTTACTATCAAGCGTACACAGCATATAGGTCTATTAGTAGGCATTCTATCGTAGGTGGTAGCAGGAACATAGTACATCAGTAGTAAATAAAGCGGAAATTTTTCGTATTGAGGGTGAGGTTGATTACGTTACGTGGCGTGACGTTACGATGTCGTCACGGATGACGTCAGGTGACATCACTTTCGGGTCTGGGGTCACTTTCGGGCAAAAGTTAATTTCGGCACAAAGTGGAGAGTACGACTTTTCGGCACGCGACATTTCGGCATCTTTCTATTACAGGCAAAATTATACTAAAAATTAAGATTCTCATATCTTCTTTAAAATATGGTTAATATATAAACAGATCATTCTAAGACCGTTACCAAGTTGTAGATTCCTCAACCGCGAATATATGCGAAATTTCGGCAACTTTTCCACATATGGATTTGGTGTAGAAAGGCATGGTGTCATAAAGAAAAATCACAAGTATTGAGGTACATAATTTGATCTGTTTATATGTTAAATCTATGTTACAATAAGAATGTGAACATTTCTATTTTTAACCTAATTTGGCCTGGAAAGAGACTGCCGAAATGTCGCGTGCTCAAATGTCGTACTTTTTACTTGGTGCCGGAATGTCGCGTGCCGAAATGTCGTATTTTTCACTTGGTACCGGAATGTCGCGCGCCGAGATATCGCGTGACGGAATGTCGCTTACCATAGTGTCGATTGGGTTTGGGCCGTGGGAGTTTTTTCGTCCGTGGGTACTTTGTCAGTCGGGGTTTTCCGTGGGGGTTTTGTCCCGAACCCATTCAATCCACCAAAACTATTAATAATTAAGTTATCCCCCAGCCAGACTGAACCTTTATAGGGATACAGTTGTCCGATAATTATGGGATAAATGTTATCTCATTTGTGTGCCCCTGACCACGTTGCGACTACACTGTGATGCAATGTTCACACTAGAAAGATAAAAGAAACAAAAAACACAGTGTTTGATAAACACGAATTTGGTCAGTTAATTGCTATGCGCAGAAAGCTGCGCAGAACAGCCATTCTTGTAACCAGGGAGCCACCTTAATTGTAGTCGGCATTTTTCTACGCTAAGGCCTTTTTTTTTTATTAATTGGTTTACGGATTTTCCTGGCAAAAATGTCCAGATGGAGGATGGAAAAAAAATAAAAATAAAATCAAGCCTCCACACTTTATTTATTTTTACTTTCTGACAAACTTCTTAGACACGAGAGGGCGGTAAAAAAAAAAAATGATATGTCAAATCCAGGTAATAGCCAGTGTAATAATTACAAGACATTTACCAAAAGATCAATGACGGACGTTTCCTTCAACCAAGCGACAATATCAGATATCAGTCGCTTTGCGTGAAACCAGCACTTCGATAGGGGTGTTGACAGGACAAGTCATGTTTCCTGCTGTTATTTTGGACAGACAGGCCGGCAGATATGTCGTCAGTTGTCACTGATCTCCTTCAAGACCAAGTCCCCCACCGTCCCAGCAGTTACTGGACCGACAAAGCCCTTGAAAAGGACGGTCGCGTCCTGTCTAAGAGTCAGTGAAAACCACCGCGAGGCCGAACCCGCCATCTTGGCTTCAAACACTGCGCCGTTGAAATGATGTCATGTCTGGTCCCCGAACTACAGCCGAAGGTAACATGGAAGTCGGAAACCACCACCACTGTAACCAAGGGAAGTAACCCGCCTCCAAGACCAATATGTCTGCAGAGTGTTGAACTCGTGCGAACTCGAGCGTGAAGAATTTATATAAGATGTTTTACGCACAGCAAGTATTAAAATGAGACCAATATTGCGAATTTTATGTTTTTATTCTTCCGACAGAGAGGTCAGCAAATGTGACACGTTGGCGGATACGACAGAAATAAAAAAAAAATCGAAAATCCAATTTTATTTTTATTTCACTTTTGGCAAAATGAAGGTCGGCGGAGCCGTAAACCAATCAATAAAAAAAAAAAGGCCTAAACCTCAAAAATACTCCCTCGCAATATGTACACCCATATTTAGCAAAAAATATACATTCCAACGGACAAGAATTATTCAAATAATAAGTGCAGAGAAGATGGGTAGTTGGAAAACAGGGTATAAAATCTTAATCAACATTTTAAAATGCCACATAGCTGGAGTCTCCGAAGTCAACTTTCTGTTTTTCTTTTTTTTAACTCAGTTCCTTTTGGGTGACAGTCTACTGTCTGGATCGGACGTATTAGATCTATAAACCACGAGTGAAAGACGGAGCTGTAGGAAGGGGTGCATTCGTTTTAGTTATTTTACTTTACAATTTGCAAAAATTGCTGTAATTAAAAAGCCTAATTGCCTAATTAAAAAGAGAATCTAAAATAAAATTCGACAAAATCCTATCCATATCTATATACTAGATCTCTGCACTTTGATATTTGAAAGTATCCCGATAGAATATTCGATTTGTATGACTTTCATATTCAAACAATACATATCCTTCATACGTAAAATGCAAATATATTCTCTGCATTATCCGAAAAGAAAAACACTAAAAGTGTGAACAATAATGGCAAGAGAGACGACTAATAAATAACGACAGAAACAAACAGAACCTTTCGTACATGTCATCACAACATATCAGACAGTGAAGTCTATATTTACGACAGAAATACAATTTGGCTGGATGGTCCTTTAAACTCATCATACTCATATTCCCTCGGTTTATTTATCCATAAATGCAGAAGTTCCATGTAAGTAAATTACAAATAACAATCTCGTGTTGCGATTATCGTTCTCAGTAGTTAATCATTCTCAAATGAATAACTCTCCACACTTTCCGATTGAGCTGAGGGGAGGTGACGATGGAGCAGGGTTCGGGTATATTCTAGGTTTTAGATTTCTTTGACAGATTACATTCTATATATATTAAGAAACCGTTCGCGATATAATAGAAGATATATTATTAGCAAATATATATATATATATTTTTAATATCACTCAATTATCTTTACCAACTCTCTACATTATTTAAATACATGAAATATTCCAAATTATTGGATTTTGCGCCTGTATTTGCGACATTAATTCTTATATAAAATACCCAGTTAAGTTCTGCTGTGTTTACCAAGAGAATGCAAACTCAACAAAATACAGCAGCAGACAAGTGAGTCGTCCAGTTACCTGTATCAGCAAAATACATTAGAACGGTCGATTTCGGCTTCTATCGGCTAGGAAATCCGCTTTTAGTCATGTCGACCATACCAGAGGCCGACAATTCCCCTATCGGTAGACACAACGATAAGATGTAATTTCATCTTCCTGGCTGTAGAACTAAATAATTCGTCGTGATGTCCAGGTTAGGATTAGCAAAATTTCGCCAGACAGGATTATGAGCGACCAATAACATCAAACGCCGAGGCAGGGATGACCGAGAAGCTTATCGGGATTTCGGTTCATTCGAACCCACATACGGCTGAGAATGACTTATAACATCTCCAGACTATCTCGGGATTACGATTCCAATGGCGTTTCACTTACCAACGTTAGTCCCTGAGCTACCGATTTTAAATAGATAAATAATAAGTCAAGGAAAGGACGAGATAACCCAAGGCCCGGAAGATCCAACATTGGTCGAGCGAATCAGATCAAACTCTGACTCATAGTGTTAAGCGTAATTAGATACGCTAGCTATATATATATAGCAAGCTCAGTGATGAATATATTTACAAGCTTTCAAAAACTATACTGTCTTCATCGTCAGGTAGTGACTGACTGCCTGTCTTACGTGAAGTCTGATCTACTGAGAGCAGTTCACACTATGTATAGTTCTAGCGCCAATTTGTGAATATTTTCCAAGTGGCTGAAGAAAACAAGTTATAGAGTAATTATGTACAGTAAACACGCCATGTTTAGCTGCTTGGTATATGCTCACAAATAGGCGGTTTTGAGCCTACTAGTCAAGCAGCATGACTGATTATATTATCAGAGTCATGACATGCGATCCAAGACGAATCACTGACAAAAATAAAATGAATCTTTATTATGTAATAAATAAAACGTCAGAAAACAGACCAGAAAGTCCCACTGTTATACTAGTCGTGGGCTCAGATATGCTATCAGAGTCATTTCCCAGCCCCAATATCAAGACTGACTTTCATCCTTTAAATGAGATAAAATATCATTTTACGCACATTTATTTAATTTACATTGGATTGTTAGTTCTTGTAATAACGGGGGAGGAGGAGCGTTGGTCTTTTTTGTGAAAGAGCCGAAATTGGGTCCCAAATCATCACTGGATGAAACCCTGCTCCGGAAAAAAATGACTTCATTTCAAAGAGTCTAGAACCATTTTAGGGAGATTTTCACAAAAGAATTTCACTCAATCATTTCTCATTCTGCTGCTTTTTTTTTATCAAATTTTGAAAATTATGTCACTAAACTAAAATTGAATAGGTGCAAGGCCGTTCTTTCCATTAATTGCGAGGAAAACTCACCCTGGAAATTACTAAAAGTGTTCTTCTGGGTACATTTTCTGAAATCTTTGTTTAATAAACCCAACATCAAACAAGATATACATACAAAATAAATAGTTTTTACCTCCGTCGATCAGGCGGAGGTCTAGGAATGCAACGTGAAATCTCCCGCCAAATAATTGTCATACCAACCCACGATTCATGTGATTTCCAATAGGGTTTATCATGGTTCCCGACGAAATTTTGAGGCATTCTTTTTGGACAAAAATGAAATAATGGGGAACACTCGCTGCGATGCATTTCAATGGGCACTGCTTCTGTAGTCGGGTTCCACTCCCATCCTGTTACACGTAATGTTGGCCGCTTCCATCGGGAGACATGGCGGCTCTCTAGCTTGTAGAGATGGAGAATGCGATTTTCCCCCGTTTTTCTGGTAAGTTTATTGCTGCCATTTCATGTCATTACAACACAATGATTCCTAGTACACCACCCGTCATTTCAATATATCGTAAAGTATTTTTCGGCGGATGACTTATGTCGAAGTCAACCAAATGGTCCAAGTTGTTGTTGTTGCATATCAAATGCATGGGAGGTCATCATGTCATGCACGCAATAACTGGAAGACAACAGCACAATTTTATTCTGAATTGCTGCTGAAAAAAAGGAATGTCTACATTCCACATGTAGGCCTACATTATTGAGATTTTTGACTGATAGCAGACACTATCACTAGATGAAAGAAGGAGACCATGATATACATTTCAGGTTTTACCGATGTCAAATGACTTGAACAGAAGACAATGAGACAAAAAGAAAATCAATAAATATGTCCATACATAATAAATTACACAGGCAATTTTCTTGTCTTTGCAAGGGGGACATCAGAAACACTGACAACACAAAACCATTCATTCAAAGAATGTGTGATGGTTACCCGAGAATAACTCCCTCGGACGTGACGGTAGTGAACATGATTTTCGTTTGAAGGTGAAACGGGTGAAAGTTATTGTTATGCGCTGTAAAAATGCTGAAGTTTCATATCATGCAAAATGGTGATTGTCAATTGCTCTAAACTGGATTTATTGAAGTTTGAAAACGGTCGAATGTGCTCTTTCGACATTTTAGGGACATTTTCTGAAGGGATTTCCCTTCATATATAAAATATGACACCTCAAACCAAAACAATTTGTGTGTATTTATTATCACAATGGTTAGTGTTACAATCGACTGAAATATCATTCTGGTTTGAGGTGTCATATTTCATCAAAATTGAAAATTATGCAAATGCTTGGCTTGTATTCTACCAGAAACGTTATCTGAGCAAGTAAAAAATGCTTTTCAAGTAGACGACGTCGTAGTCCAGTTGTTAGGCTGCTCGCTTTAAAAACAGTATGGGGACCAGTTTTTTGAGCTAGGAGTTCGATTCACATTTGGATCAGAAAAATTTTCTTCCTATTTTCTTATTCTTTCTTCATAATATTTAACATTTGGATTAATTGATGTTATGTGAAATAATCTTCAGTGATATTTAGTTAATAAAATATAGATATAACTGTGTATACACATCTTTGCATTCACTACTACAACTCGACCCTTATTGCAGCACACTCATATGTCCAAGTCACCGTAACTGAATGGGTTTAGTTTCATGGGTCAACAATACTTTCCATGTATCAAAAACGAGGGAAACTTCATGTGTATTTTCCTGAACTGTCTTCGTTATATTTAAGAATCATTATAGTTCTCACTATGAACAGTAATGCACCATTCAACAAGTCGAAGTGTGAGTGTTGTCACAAGAATACGCGTCCAGGCAAGACCAGAAAAATATCTGGTTCACAGTTAGAGTGGGTAAAACGCAGGATTGACTTTGAAGTCAACACTGAGAGACTATTATGCCCTCAATGTCGGGCTATATACTATGTAGATATGAAATCTGCGAACGATGAGACCATCGAAGCGCCTACACCCGTAGCCGATGATGACCAACCCGAGGCGGGGTCAAGTTCCCGTTGTGTCATACTACCAGATATTCTACGGCAAGTTCGATTTGCAACATTTCAATGACGTAGCTCGTTAAAAGAAGTTACTTTTGAAACAGCAATAATTTTACATAATCGCAAATTATTTAACTAAAAGACGGTTGCGAGTTAATATATGATACATTGAGTAATAACTAATCCTTTTGTATTGTTTGAAAATGGGATAAAAATGGAATTTCGACCGAAACAAATAATTCTGTACGACTGGCCTACAAAAACGTTACTGTCGAGGAAACCTGTTCATTTAAAAATAGAACGTACCAAAACAGCAGAGTCGACTGTGCATTAGACGTCATAAAGGGCAGCTGACCCGGCCTGCACAATAGATATACACACGCCAGTGTCCGAGGGGGTTATTCTCGGGTAACCATCACACATTCTTTCGCCTTCCATTGGGAGACAGAAATATTTCTCAAACACAGTATACGTATTCTCTTTTGTGATCTAATTTTCGTTGTCAAAATATTTCTAGCCTCCATAGAGAAGTTACTGATATAAACAATCCTGTTCTAGATTATGATATACTGTCATGCCACTAACATGAACTCCAACAATCCAACCAACGGTCAAGATCCATCATCGTTCTTCAGAATTCGCATTATTGATCACTCATATATTGGATTAAGATTTCATAGTACTCAGTTCTCATTTCATGCTTTTGCAAATTCTTGTAACATGGTCAGGTCCCAGTTCTATTAACTACACATATGAAAGGTGCAAACTGGTATAATGGATTTCATCTTGTGTATGATGAAAGAATGAAATATAATGAAGGCCATAAACATTTTCAAAGAAGTGAGTTTTGATATTAAATATGTGATTAAATAATTGATTCCAACCTGCAGGTCATAGATTCAGCACTTCTGATATCATATGCAACAGGACTGTTACACAATGGATGTACTGGATGAAATGGAAAAAAATAGATCAACAGCTAGCTTGCTATAAAAAGGAAACGGCCTGACCGTTTCATCAGACACTCTGTCAACCACCAAGATGTTCACTTGTACTACGTGCTCGAAATCATTCACTCGCTGGCACGACTTGCGCCGCCATGAGGCTACCAAGCACGATGGAACCGCCCGGTATAGCTGTACGATATGTAGGCCTACACTGTCGTTTCAACGCCCAGATCATTTACAGCGCCATGAACGTTCAATTCATGGGCCACCCAAGCGTCCATGCGAAGAATGTGGTCAACTCTTCAGACGACCCAGTCAGTTAAAGCGGCATGAACGTTTGATTCATGGTCCGTCACCACGGCATGAGGGACAACTTTCCACTAAAGAGGCATCCAGGAGGGACAGATCCACTGAAGATGAACCCGGGGAGGAGAATGCCACTGGTGATGTGATCACGGAGAGCCCGCCTATACCCACAACTCAGACGAGCCTAGATATCCAGCCGGTCCCTAGCATTACTGTTTCCAGTCATACGCCTGACAACAACGAACATTTTCTGGAAGATGCGGTGGATGTTCCCAGCGATCTCTTACCCGAAGATCATCCAGTGAGTGAGATGTATCGACGCCATTGGTCCATGATCCGACACTGCTTCCACCGTCATCGCCCTATGTTGGACTTGTAAAATTTCCGACTGACCGACCTCGCCCGTCTACGCAGCTACGTGGAAGCCATCTTCAATGACCAACCTACGTTCTTCACATTAAATGTAGCATTTGGGTACATCTTATGCCATAAGATGACACGTGAATTGTGCTATTTCTATTCCAGTGCTATCAACCCAGTGTACGACCATCCTTTCACCATTACCAATCGGGCGTCGCTAGAGACGATGCTGGCCCAACTGGACACTGTGGATCCCTTGGAATGGGCCTATGAACAGCGTCCCAACACCAAGTGGATAGTGGAGAGGGTCACCAATGTTACATTCTTCGTGGTTAAGCTGACCCACCACCCCCATCGGATGAAAGTATTCACCCATGCACTGATAGATACTCAGAATGCACAAACAACTATCTGAGGATATGTTTCCTCAACGGTATCCTGACCTGCCCGATGACGATTAGAACAAACGGTTCAGAGCGAACATGGTCGAAGATGGAACTTTCTGAAATGGCGACTTCTGATTGGACAAGAGTAGCCGAGAATACATCTAACGGACAGGAACGAATATGACAGGTGCAAATGGTGGCCTCTGATTGGATAAGAATCTTCTTGAATTGTAAATATACCCGACGCAGCTCCCCCAGCGTAGGTATGATGTAACATTGGGGAGAATAAACTATATGAAAAAACTTCTTGTTGTTGTTCTCTCATGTGTCATCCTTGTTGTTGTTGTTGCTGTTGTTGCTGTTGTTGTTCTCTCTTCGGTCTATATCATGGCGTTATGTTAGCGTGTTAAGGTGTAGCGACGGGCGTTGATGGGCGTCACTGCATTTCGAAGAATTAGTAACAATTCCATGGAATATCAGAGCTTCTGAGCTACTTCACCAGGGCGTTGAAGCATTAAGAATGACGTTGGTAGGCGTTGCTATAAGATGACACCTCACACGACGCATTCGCACCGCGGATGGTCCATGTCTACACCAAGTAACATCCTTCACTGCTAAAAAATGCCCACTTTCGCTACTACTCGTACTGATGACGTCACCAATGACGTCACAGATGCTGTGGATATCCCTCAAATTGGGGTCTACACCCCGAGAGCTACAACATGACACCTCCCATGACGCATTCGGACCAAGGATGGTCCATCTCTACACCAAATACCATCCTTCACTGCCCCAAAACGCTCACTTTCGCTACTACTCGTACTGATGACGTCACAGATGCTGTGAACAGCCCCCTGGGGGTAGAGTGTGCTAAAAATAGATCACCAGCTAGCGTGCTATAAAAGGGAAGCGGCCTGGCCGTTTCATCAGACACTCTGTCAACCACCAAGATGTTCACTTGCACAACTTGCCAGAAGCAGTTTACCCGCCCAGAAGATTTGCGACGCCACGAGGCCTCCACCCACAACGGTGCACTATATACTTGTATAACCTGCGCACGGTCATTTAATCGGGAGGATCATTTACTGCGCCACGAACATTCAATTCATGGGCCACCCAAGCGTCCATGCGAGGATTGTGGTCAACTCTTCAAACGACGCAGTCAGTTGCTGCGACACCAACGGTTGATTCATGCCCCGGTGCAGAGTCATACGCCTGACAACATCGAACATTTTCTGGGCGATTCCACCAAGATGTTCACTTGCACAACTTGTCAGAGGCAGTTTACTCGTCTAGATAATTTTCGACGCCACGAGGCCTCCACCCACAACGATGCACGGTATACTTGTATAACCTGCGCAGGGTCATTTAATCGGGAGGATCAGTTACTGCGCCACTATCGTTCAATTCATGGGCCACGCAAGCGTCCATGCGAGGATTGTGGTAAACGCTTCAAACGACGCAGTCAGTTGCTGCGACACCAACGGTTGATTCATGCCCCGGTACCAGGGCATGAGCGACAACTTCCTACTGAAGAGGAGGTCAGACCCAGTGAAGATAAGCCCGGGGAGACGAACGCCACTGGTGATGCGATGAAGGACAGCCCGCCTATACCCACAGTTCAGAAGAGCCTGGATATCCAGCCGGACCCCAGCGTTACGGTTTCGAGTCATACGCCTGACAACATCGAACATTTTCTGGGCGATCTCTTACAGGACAACCATCCAGTGAGTGACATCGATCGGCGCCATTGGTCCATGACACGGCACTGTTTCCACCCTCATGGCCCTATTCAAGATAGTTGCAATTTTCCACTGACCAACCGCACCTGTCTACGCAGCTACGTGGAAGCCATCTTCAAAGATCAAACTACGGCCTTTAAATTGAATGTCGCTTTCGGATACATCTTACGTCACAAAAGGACGGGCCAGCTACGGTATTCTTATCCCGGCAATAATATCTATGTGTCTGGCCAGCCGTTCGCCATCATTAACCGTAGGTCACTAGAGACGATGCTGGAGATACTGGACACCGTGGAACCCTTGAGATGGGCACATCGTCAACGCCCCAACATACAATGGGTGGTAGAGAGGGTAACCAATGTCACGTTTTTCCTGACCAAGCTGACCGACCACCGCCATCGGCTGAATGCATCACCCGCGCACTGATGAATACCATAACATGCCGCACATACTCTCTATGTCTAGATGCTGATCGTTGACTTGAGCTCAGTAAACACTTGTACCTAATGTGACGGTGCGTTAAATAATAAAACATGGTGTTTGATATTTCAATTTGTTTTGCTGTTAACATACTAAACATACCCAGGGCGGCTCCCCCAGCCTGGGTATGATGTAACATTGGGGATAATAAACTATATAAACATTGCTGAACTTGTTGTTATTCACGACAACCGCTATCCGATTGTATAATACAGAATATATAATTAGTCTAGCTCCCAAATCTAGCCTTCACATAGATACCTCACTCGACCCAATAGGTCCATGAGGGGCTCGTCTAGACCCCCAAAAAACTTCTATTTCCATACTACGGCCAGGCTGCGCATGCGCAGAATGACGATAGTTCAACCCCACACCCACGCCATCTGAGGCTTCCTCACATAGGCTTCACATGGATACATCACACGACCCATTCGAACCGTGAATAGCCCATCTCTAACCCAAACACACACCCACATACCCCCAAAAATGCCTGCTTTCGCTACTACTTGTACTGATTTCGTCATCAATGACGTCACAGATGCTGTGGACTTCCCCCAAATCGTGATCTCCACCCCGAAGGCTACAAGATGACACCCCACAGGACGCATCGTGACCAAGGATGGTCCATCTCTACACCAAATACCTTCCTTCACTGCCCCAAAATGCTCACTTTCGCTACTACTCGTACTGATGACGTCACCAATGACGTCACAGATGCTGTGAACAGCCCCCAAATCGGAGTCTACACCCTGAGACCTACAAAATGACACCTCCCAGGACGCATTCGGACCAAGGATGGCCCATCTCTACACCAAATACCTTCCTTTCACTGCCCCAAAATACCCACTTTACTTACTACTCGTACTGATGACGTCACCGATGACGTCACAGGTGACGTGAACATCCCTCAAATCAGGGTCTACACCCTGAGAACTACAAGCTGACACCTTCCAGGACGCATTCGAAGCGTGAATAGTCCATGTCGACCCCAAATACCTTCATGTACTGCCCCAAAATGGTCACTTTACTTACTACAACCAACTGCGCATGCGCAGATTAACGCGACTATGCACTTAAAAACACACCATTCTGACTCTAACCCACACAAGCTTCACTTTGACACCTTCCACGACCTATTCGGACCCATAGCGGTCCATCTCTACCCCAAACACACACCCACATACCCCCAAAATGCCTGATTTCTCTACAACGGTCACACTGCGCATGCGCAGATTGACGCGACTTGCATTTAAAAACACGCCATTCTGACTCTACCCCACGCAAGCTTCACATTGATACCTCACACGACCCATTCGAACCGTCAATAGCCCATCTCTATCCCAAACACACCCCTACATAACACCCAAAATGCCTACTTTCTATACTACGGGCCAGTCTGCGCATGCGCAGACTATTGAACACGGACGGACCATTAGCCCAGTCGGATGCTACTCCACGAGAGCTTCAAAATAAGACCTCAACCGACCTCATAGGATCATTAGGGACTCACCTAGACTCCAACACGGCCACCCCGTATGGCCCTATACACCCATAGCCATGCAGTATAGGCCTATGGGCCGCAAATGTCGAGAAGTAGGTTTCCCAGTAGGATAAACATTGAACCTATACCCCAGTATGGGAATATACATTTATCTATATATGTCTATATGGGGCTATATCGTACTTTTTCAAAAATTTCACCGATTCGCACGGGGACACTTCCTATCATGTTCTACATGACGAGACGAGTAAAACTAGACCCCACAACCCTACCGCAAATGTATAGAAGTACGTTTCCCAGGGGGACAAACATCGATCCTATACCCCAGTATGGGCCTATATGAGGCTATATCGTACTTTTTCAAAAATTTCACCGATTCGCTCCGGGACACTTCTTATCATGTTTGTCTTGACGAGACGAGTAAAACGAGACCCCACAACCTATACCGCAAATGTCGAGAAGTAGGTTTCCCAGGGGGACAAACATTGATCCTATACCTCCCATACCCCATATAGGCATTTTCCCGTAATTTAGGATAAAGTCCGTGTTCCGTATTTTTTCAGGAAAAATTTTACATACACCCACCCTGGAAGTAGGGGCAGATAACTCTATTGATAGGCAAGCCCCGTTAAGCCCGGCGACCTATATATCCCCCATACCCCATATAGGCATTTTCCCGGATTTTTCGATAAAGTCCGTTTTCCGTTTTTTTTTTCAGGAAAAATTTTACATGCACCCACCCAGCCCATTAGATACCCCTTCATGAATGCTTCACTTTGATACCTCACTCGACCCCATTGGACCATTAGGGGCTCCCCTAGCTCCAAAAAGGCTATTTTCATACCCTTCGGCCACCGCGCAAGCGCAGAAGGCCGATATTTCAACCCCACACCCAGTCCATTAGATGCCCCTTCATGAATGCTTCACTTTGATACCTCACTCGACCCCATTGGACCATAAGGGGCTCCCCTAGCTCCAAAAAGGCTATTTTCATACCCTTCGGCCACCGCGCATGCGCAGAAGGCCGATATGTCAACCCCACACCCAGCCCATTAGATGCCCCTTCACATAAGCTTCACTTTGATACCTCACTCGACCCCATCGGACCATTTTATCTAGGGACTACTTTTTCTCCGCGGAAGCTTTTTCCCGAGACCGAATCACCGCCAAAACCGCGGCCAGACCGCATCACCGCGGAGGAATACATCCTGAATACATCCCCTCCAACAATTGGAACTCTCCTGTGCTGGAGGTAGCTTTTGGTCCTTCTGCCGGAACTATACTGCACTTGACCTCTCCTCCCGCCTCGTTTCCGCCCCAAAGGACCTCTACATCCGGGTGAAATGTGGCTCCATTCACGCTTTGTACACTACTGGGGAGTATCTTTTGTAGATCTGGTTTTAATATAATTGACAACTGTGTTTCACGGCTTACCGGTAATTGTTCACATGGATCATGCTCAACACCACCTTGTTGTTCTCCCACCGCATACTGGGCTGTTGGTTCTGTCTTCACTGTTATATCTCTCGCTTCCATAGATTCATTTGCAGAATGCCGGTACGTTACCCAATCATCTTGCACCAATGATCCTGTCGCTTGATCAAGAGGTTCCAGTTTTACTGCTAAGTCTTCCATTGTCCTCTCAATTATGACAGACAATTTAGTCCCACTGAAATAAAAACACAACAATCATCTTTTATTAGTGGCTTAAAGGAGAATTCTGAAATATTTGGTAATTCAGTTTGAACGTCACGTCTCAACTACTAGATTATTTTACCTAAGAATAATGTCATCGAAAACTATGAAGCCACAAAAGGGATATGGTGAAAAATAATTCATAGTCAAAAAAGAAAAAATAATAATAATAATTAAAAAATCGTTTTTCTTCAAGTCACAGGACAGTCCCCAATTTTTTCGTCTTCTTTAATCACAACAATTCTTTGTCAATTTCTTCTTCTTTCTTTTTCCGTGCTGTCACAAGGCGAACATTTTGTTTTTTACTTTCACAATATTTTTCCTTTTTTTCAATAAAATGTAGCCATATAAAAATATCATTGACCGCACGCTAACAACCTGGACTCCGCGTCAATCAGCGAATGAAATATAGCCACATAATCTTTTGACGATTACAGCTCTTTAGAGGAGGAAATTATGTGCGACCATCGTGACACTGTTTAATACTTCAGTATTGGATTGAAATATCGTAATATATTCTTAGAGCTACTAAACGAAACACTGAGGTACTCTTTTAGTTTATATATATATTTTTATTTATACCTTTTCATTTACAATCGGCATAATAAGTTGTCTATACTATTAAAAGAACCGGCATGAAATGCCCGTCCGTATATCTGTCTGTCTCTCTGTCAGAGATAGCGTCCGCTGACACTCTTGAAAGTGTTTGAGCCACCAAACTTGGTACACATATACTACACCTACAGGATGGTGCCCTGCGAGCGTCAGATTCGACATTCAGTATTTAGCCATTGTCCAAATTGTTTTTTTTTTTTATGTTCTGAGTATATAAATACGACTGAGCCACCAAACTTGGAAAACAAATGCTACGTGACAATACCCACAATGACATGATGGTACCACATAAGCATCAGATTCGACAATCAGTAGCTACATGTAGACATCGTCCAAATTGTTTTTCTCTGTGTTCTGCCCTTGTAAGTGGTTAAAACCGCCAAATATAATACGAGACAATGCCTACATGATGGTATCATATAAGCGTTAGATTCGACATTTAGTTGCTAGCCTGAAATGTCCGTATTTATGTCTCTCACAGATAGCGTCCGTTGACACCCCACCTTCACCACGTCAAGGTTTCTATTTGTGAGCCAGAGGCAAACCCTTGACCAACTTGCACAGTAAACCGCGTTCCGCCCACATTCCAGTGACGTGACCTAGAAAAATGCGCATAACAATAGAATATTAATGGATAGACGGTCCGTGTAACCTTGCACAATTCAATTTTCGTTTTTTGTTTTTGTGTTCTCAAAATCAAAAATTGACCGTCAATTTTCAATTTTCGTTTTTTGTTTTTGTGTTCTCAAAATCAAAAATTGAAATTTGACCGTCAATTTTCAATTTTCGTTTTTTGTTTTTGGTTTCTCAAAATCAAAAATTGAAAATTGACCGTCAATTTTCGTTTTTCGTTTCACTTGTCCCAAAAATGAAAATCAAATAATGAAAATTGCCTCGACTTGTCCGTTTTTCGTTTTTTGATTTTAACTTTGACGCGTCAATGTTAACTGCGCACGCGCAAGACTTATGATGTCACTTTCGGTTCGCGGAGTAGTATGGAAAGCGCAAATCGGATTGTTTAGGCAGGTGTGGAGCATAATATGGAAAAACAGTAGGGGGCAAGATGTGGGAATTTCACTACACTATAGATCCCTGGAGCCAGGCATTCGAGCTAGAATATAATGGGCCAACTGCGCATAAGCGAGTAGGCAATCGTGCAGCAGGTGTGAAGCATTATATGGAGAACAACGGGGTTGATACACATGGGAGTTTCATTAAAGTAGGGTAGTATAATAAATACGTGGGTACCCTAATCACATCTTCATTTTATCTAGCCAATTTCTACGTTCCCACTTCGAACTTCCCTTGATATATCTGGACCCCTTCAATGTTCAAATAACTTATAAATAGACACGAGACGTCACTGACCTCGAAAACATTTGAAATTCGAAATGGGTCGCACAAGAGCGTTATTGATTGGCTGACCTAATTAGTGGGCACCTTATTAGGAGGAAAGACGCCGCTAATAGAGGATGATGTCACTCAACGTGACTTCATTCGCAATCGATGTACGCTCTGATTGGTTCTTCTGTCGTTAGTAGGTGAAATTTACACCTCGGATTTTGAACACTGAAGGGGTCAGATGAATCAAGGCAGGTTCGAAGTGGGAACGTAGAAATTGGCTCGATAAAATGAAGATGCCTAATCATAACCCCCAAGGAAACTTCCCACGTCGATGCGTTGAAGCGTTTGACACCCACACTTGCGTTGAAGCGTTTTTGACGCTGAACGTTGACGAGCATCTGAACGCTCCAACGATCCAGGTCCCAAAAATAGAGAATGAAGATTGGACCTGAAGCGTTGAAGCATTCAGACGTCTGACATCAAACGTGGCGATTGTGTGCTTGTTTGAAATGGTGGTTTACGGGCCGCATACTTACTCTTATTGGTATTAAATCTTTGTTGGTATCTTTATAAATACTATATTTCAAATCAATAGCAAATAGCGGTTGTCTGCATGAATGCTGTTCGCTTTTGTAGCGCTCTAAACATCTATTTTTAGAAATGAGAAAATCTAAGACTGCGTTCTGATTGGCTCAGGCCTCAAGGCCAATAACCATTGAGAACAGCGGGATGCCACATATCCAGACCTGTCTGGTGCATCTTCACAAGTCCAGGTAAATCGTGAATCCCCGCACATAGACTGCAGTACTCTCTGTTAATTCAAGATATTAACAGACAGTGATAGTGTACTGTTCCAGCTGTCTCCCCTTCAGAGATTGGTCATTCGACTCCGCCATTTCAAACTAAGACGAGCATTTTCATTGGATCACTATTTATAGGAGCCACCCCAATCTTCATACACAACCACGTGACTGTCTCAGTTGACCGATGACATAGCGCGGCATCGTTTTCGATTTCAAAATCTGGCGTATAACTGGGAAAATGTTGTTGTTGCTGCATCAGCCTATCATTGGCCCTCCGTAGAAGGGTCCAATACTATAGGCTATCCCCGCACAGGGTTTACTTGGACATTTTTGGTGATTCGAGTGAGTTCTTGAGTCGTTGCCTCAATCTCGAACATTTCATCCCCGAGGTTATTTTGAATTAGCATATCGGTATCCCAAGCCGGCGGTTTTTGCCTTGACTCTCGATGTCGATTTCAGCCTGACATCAAAGTTATGCCAGCGATGTCACATCTCAAACCGTCCAGCTAGTGGATTGGAGTAATGAGCTAGCTGAACCTGTTGAATAATTGGTTTGATTTAGAGGATACCCCTTGATCTTTTTTTATCCAGAACTATCGTGTGCAACCATGCAACCAAGGCAATGTATAGATACCCTAACAAATCGATCAATACACTGGCTCCCGAGGATGGCCTGGTGGGCCACATGCCTCTCACGCTCCACACCTCTCATACGACACGATTTGCGTTTTCTATTCTACTCGTCGTACCGGAAGTGACATGATAACCCATCCACATGAGAACTTAACATAGATACGTCAAAGTTAAAATCAAAAAACGAAAAACGGACAAGTCGAGGCAATTTTCAATATTTGATTTTCATTTTTGCGTGAAGCAAAACGAAAAACGAAAATTGAAAATTGACTGTCAAATATAAATTTTCGTTTTTTGTTTTTATAATCCCAGAATCAAAAACTGAAAATTGACGGTCAAATTTCAATTTTTGATTTTGAGAAACCAAAAACAAAAAACGAAAATTGAAAATTGACGGTCAAATTTCAATTTTTGATTTTGAGAACACAAAAACAAAAAACGAAAATTGAAAATTGACGGTCAAATTTCAATTTTTGATTTTGAGAACACAAAAACAAGAAACGAAAATTGAAAATTGACGGTCAATTTTCAATTTTTGATTTTGAGAACACAAAAACAAAAAACGAAAATTGAACTGTGCAAGGTTACACGGACCCAGCTCCCACAGCTTGTTTATTTACTGAAAAATTTGGTCACTTCAAGTATTAAGTCACATATCATATATGTTCATCTATGATCTAATTCTGTGGTACAAAACTTTATGCTTGACCGCGTTCTATACACACACCACTGTTCTAGTGCTATAACTACTCTCATGGTAATTAACACCGAAAGAAAAGTATACTATTTAAAGATTTTATTGTGTTATTCGTATATTTCATTTAAATTTTACCACAAGATGTACAATTTGTGAAATGAAATCTTCATAAATACAGGCACACGGAACAGTTGTGATTACGTCTAAATCGTGAAAAAGTGAAGTTGTGACAGACTCAAGTGCCTTAACATGTATACAGATCGTCCGTTTAACAATGAATGACTTGGAGAAGTTAACAAATGCTATATCAACAATCGATTCAATGCTAGTTAAACAACGAAATAGTGATGAAGCCATACTATCCAATTACATGTACCTCAGCTACAATATCAGCAGTGTTATCAAATAACTACGATATGTCCAAACATACCATATATACTGGTCTGGACGTGAACATTGAAGTGTGGTTGAACCTGAAGAGATATATACTGGTCTGGACGTGAACATTGAAGTGTGGCTGAACCTGAAGAGATGCATACGAGATATAAACGCCGCTATTAGGCATTTACTCTTTTCATATGTGGAATTAATACCAATTATTCACAACCGGATTTTATTTTTCCGGGATTAAATTGATATCATTGTTATGATTTGGGGCGATATGCAAGAGGTGAGAAAAATTGATGACATCTGGCGACTAAAGAGCAACATAAAGACTCCACAGAAAGCTTCCCTCGGCACCTCACATTCAGACCCGAGAATACGGTGGATTCTCGTATTTAATCTTAGTATCTCAGTTGCGCTCTTATTGCAGCTGTCCATGTGGAGAGTATTAAATATCCACACGGCTCCTAGCACCGACATAGCGGAATTAGATACGCAAGCTCGGGAGCTATGATGACAGATCAGCTCAAACAAATAACTAATCTGATGTCAGTGGATAAGAATCGATGACGTCTGATGAAGTAAACGCCTCAAGATGAGGTAAACCTGGTAAACGCAAGAATACCCCAAAAAACTAACCTGTAATGTCCGACGTCGTACGGCTTAAATTTCCCACCGAAAAATGATAAACCTACATATATTTGTCGTATAACATGTACAGAGAGGGCGGGCCTCGAGGTCTAACCAGCAGAATCCTACCATATACAGGCAACAATCTGGAGCGATATGCAACAGGTGGGAAAAATTGACGACGTCTGTCGACTAAAAAGCAACCATATGACTGGATATATTATGAATGCATAATAAGGCTATTCAAGTCTATATATTTGCTAAAATTATTTATACGCTCCACGCTCTGAACCGAGATAACTCTCTTAAAGGGAGGTAATTCCGCTAAGACCGATCTTTCCTAAATTCCCAACGGAGGTAACTCTACATGAAAGTTTATGTCCCAAACATCCCAAAGATATATAATTTTACCATGCTCCGGACTTTATCGAGTTCTGGACTTTTATCGAGTTCCTAGTTACGGACTTACCGAGCTCCGATTTCCAACATTACCTAACTCCGAGTTCCGGACTTTTTGACCGAGCTCAGAACTTCAACGAGCTCCGAGGTCGGGACATTATCTCTCTTAGTATGAATATGTGTGGAAGTAAACTTTGTATCGAAGTGAAAGTAAATATAAAATCTATTAGAAGATTTATATTACAAACAAATATGTGAATGTAGATGTGTGGATGTGTATGTGTGTATATGGATATGTGGATGTCGATCCGGAGCTTTTCGGAGCTCCCCAAATCTTTCGGAGCTCGCAGAGTCTCTCCGGAGCTCCACGAATCTCTTCGTAGCTCCACGAATCTCAGGAAGGTAACTCTTCTAAAGCGAGGTAACCATGCTAAAGGGAGGTGACTTTACTTGGCAGTTTATATCATAATCATTTTGAGACTAGTCTATTGTGGTATAGATTGGATATAATTTGTTTCTGGCATTTCCGTCTACATGATGTGTCGAGTAGATTTTCTTCTTTTTTACTGCCACTTGGCGTGTTTGGTGGCTATATAACCTGAAAAGAAAGTTTCGAAGCTTGTTTCAAACATGGCTGTCATCGATGCACACATAAGATATTTGTCTGCTAAACTGTAAGTATACCCCAGTTTGTATAATGTATTATATTACTTCCGGTACTGAAAACAGCTCTGTGTAAATCAGCATCGTGTACGGTTTCCTTGGGATTCAATAAAGTGCAGCCCGTGGTGGTTCCCCATAATTCACACACAGGTGCTAGCGTCCCCTAATCCAAAATATACAAATATGTGAGTGTCAATTATAACTTGACATGATATTAAATATTCAATTAATTTTAGGATAATAGTTTGGCATTGCAGTGTATACGATGTTGAATGTGGTAGTCCTTTCGATATTGCATTACAGTGTATATAGTGTGGAAGGTGGTGGCCCCAATAAATCAATATTGTATTGCAGGTGGTTAAAGTTTAAAGATGCTTGTTCTTCAGAATTCAGTTCGGTGTCACAAGAGCTGGTCCTCATAATTCAACATACTTTTGGATGCAATGGTTCCTCACGATTCAATATAGTAGTGCGGGTGCTATTTTTCTATAGTGTTAGAGGTATTGGCTACCCATAATTCAATATAGTGTTAGAGGTGTTGGCTACCCATAATTCGCTAGAATGTTAGAGATGGTGGCTGCCCATAATTCATTATAATCCTCGACGTGTTAGCTGCGCGTAATTCTAAATAATGTTGTGAGTGCTACCAGAAGTGGATGAACTAGTTTTCATCCACTTCTGGTGCTACATAATCCAATAAATATCTAATATAGAGTTACATAGGTGTTGGTTTATCGTAATTTAATATATCGGTAGTGATGCAATCGATGGTTTCTTATAATTAGTCTTACATTTGCTGGTTTCCCGAAACACAACATAGTGGTGCAGGTGCTGGCACCCCATAATGCGCTTAAATGATTCAGGCGATGGTTTGTCATGGTTTAAAATAATGTTATATATGCTGATTTCCATAATTTAATACTTTGATGCTGGCGATGCTGCCCCAAAATTCAATACAATGCACTATTGTAGAGTGTTTCCCCACAATTCAATATGGTGCTGTATGTGCTGACTCATAGTAATACTTTGGTGCAGTGCTGGTTCCTCATGATGTACTGCAGTATCTTACAGTGTTTCCTCATAACCGCATAGGTTCAGGCTTATTCCAGCGATATGATGTGATCAAACTGAAACACAAACAGGTGAGTAAAATTGATTGAGTCAGTTTAACCTTAAATATCAAGCGCCGTCAACCTGTGAAGTCATCGTCAGACATCGTCAACTTTTCACACCTCCGAAATATTTCTCCGAATTTAGTCTCCCAGTCACTGAGTGAATAAAATGTTAAAATGTATGGATGAATTTTTCATTATTTTTTACGTGATACAGAATGCAGACATCGTAATAGTTTTCCCGGATAGATAAAGTTATCAATATATCTATATCTATTTCCTCAGTCAATTGTAACTTGGTAACTGTGTATTTTGTCGGTCTCCTCCTGATCGATCGATAATAGACAGATAATTTGTTATTTAGTAATTTATGTGTATTGGAATTCCACGTTTTATTGGTAAAATCTAGGATTTCGAATACTTAAATAAACTACATTATTGTGCAATATTTCTGAATATAAAATTGACATTACAGATAATTCATTGACCGAAAAGGAAATAAAAGGACATATATGTCGTAGTGGAAAATAGAATCTGATAGTAGTAGGTAGCACGCATTGAAGGGCCAATTGGGTTCAGTGCGCATGCGCAGAAATAATTTTGTGGGCGTGGCTATGTGTGTGCGCATGCGTGAGTTTATGTTAATGAGTTTTATGCAAATGAGGTCATTGGGTGCATTGGTACTATTCAAGATGGCGGCTTGTTTTTTTTAGGTTAGGGGTGGTCGGTTTCAAGATGGCGGCCCATTGCACTTGTTTCGGTCCTCATTTGCATATTTTCAAGATGGCGGCTTGTTTTTTCTAGGTTAGGGGTGGTCGGCTTCAAGATGGCGGCTTGTTTTTGTAGGTGCGTCCACGTGCACTTGTTTCGCGCCTCATTTGCCTATTTTCAAGATGGCGGCCTGTTTTTTCTAGGTTAGGGGTGGTCGGATTCAAGATGGCGGCCTGTTTTTGTAGGGTGCGTTCAATTGCACTTGTTTCACGGTCCTCATTTGCATATTTTCAAGATGGCGGCCTGTTTTTTCTAGGTTAGGGGTGGTCGGATTCAAGATGGCGGCCTGTTGTCCCCTCTGAAAATATGCAAATGAGGTCTCTGGGTTTTTCCCCACTGTTTTCAAGATGGCGGCCTGTGTTTTGTGGGTTAGGGGTGGTTGGTTTCAAGATGGCGGCCTTGTTGTCCCTGAAAATATGCAAATGAGGTCTTTGGGGTCGTTTTCAAGAGGGTGGTTTGTTTGTGTGTGTGTTAGGGGTGGTCGTGTTCAAGATGGCGGCTTGTTTTTGTGTGTGAGGATTGATCCGCTGAAAATATGCAAATGAGGTTCAATGGGCTATAAAAGGAGTCCATTTTTAGGGTGAGGGTGTATTCAATCTGACTTACCTGACCTGTCTCCCTGCCTGCCTGCCTGCCTGCCTGCCTGCCTGCCTGCCTTGCTTGCCTATCCGCTTGTATGAGACGAAAAGCATGAGACGTGGAGCAGATTTTCCCTTCGATCCAGCCGCACCCCCGGTTGAAGTCTTGCCTGAAGATGCACGTGTCAGGGGCATTTATCAACGACACTGGCCTACCATACGCCATTGTTTTCACCGTGATCGTCGTCTTTTGGACTTATACAATTTTCGGCTGGAGGACCTCACGTATCTCACTACATATGCCGAGAACATTTTCAAAGATCAGGTGACAGCCTATAAGTTGAATGTCACATTTGGCTATATCTTACGGCATAAACAGACAGACCAACTGCGGTATTTCTATCCCAGTAACAATTCGTATGTGTTTGATCAGCCGTTCACCATCACGGATGAGATTTCTCTGGAGCCAGTGGTCGAGCAACTCACTACATTAGACCCGTTGGAGTGGGCCCGTCTGCAACGCCCCAATACACAATGGCTTGTGGAAATGGTCACTAACGTTACATTTTTCGTCACGAAAATGCGAGATCATCCGATCGGTGCTCCTGTACAACTCCCCCCCGTGGTTGCTTCGTCGACAAGGCCTGTATGCATTAACAGCAGGAAAAAATGGACCCTACAAAGACCGGAAATGTTTGTTTCGGTGTTTGGCCGTGCATCTGGACGAGTGTGACCCCAAGACTTGTGACAGAATGACCGATGGCTATTGGGAAGCGTATTTAGAGCATCAAGACATGGATAAGCGGCACTTCCGTGGAGTCCCCTTTAAGAATTTGGATGATGTAGAAACACTGTTCGATATTAATATCATTGTTTATCGATTACGACGCGAGGAGGACGATACCTATGTGGCTGAATTGGTTCGTCGATCTACAGAACGGTATGCTGCTACGATGAAAGTGAATGTGTTCGATGACAATGGCGTGAGTCATTTTTCGCTCATTACCAATATGAGCCTGTACGCTCAGTCTTTCAGTTGTGCCCAATGCCATCGGGTGTTTCACCGTTCCCACGACTTACATCGCCACGAGAAAATCTGTGACAACAGTGTCAAGCGAGTCTATCCGGGTGGAGTGTATCATAATGCACCTACTATTTTCCAGGAACTGGCCGATGAGGGTATCATCATACGGGAAGAGGACCGTTATTTTCCCTACCGGGCATGCTATGATTTTGAGGCCCTGTTAGAGCCCATGGACTTGTTTTCGGCTAAAACGCAGTGGACACAGCGCCATATTCCCCTCAGTGTCAGCATTTCATCCAACGTACCTGGCTATGACGCTGCACCGGTGTGTTTCGTGTCCACGGGGGAATCCCATGAGTTTATCACCCGGATGATGGAGTATTTAGAGCAAGTCAGTGCGGCCAGTACGGCATTGTTGGTCACCAAGTTCGACGACGTACTCACCCAGCTGGACGACCGCATTCCTGAACCGGGTGTAGCCTTCATCGACGATGAAGAGTCCGAGTCCGAGTCCGAGGCCGAGTCCCAGCAGTCCCAGCCTCCGCAGGATGTCCCTTTACCTAAACCGTATGCGGAGAAATTGAAGTTACGGTTCCTTCAATACTTAGGTCAGTTACCGGTGCTCGGCTTCAATTC
>JAVTVY010052451.1:0-25569 GCA_036873755.1 Hanleya hanleyi
CATTAAAACGTCCCCAGGGAAACCCGGAGGAGATATTCCAGCCTCCATTGTAATATTTTATCCAAGGTTCTACAAGGCTAAGTCTCTCCATCATTCGCGTCCGCGTGATTGAATCAAGGCTATAAGTTGCTGTGGTAAATCCATCCAGATATTGTAGTCAACTGAACCTCAATAATCTGGCTACGCATTATCGACCAAAGCAAGTTCCGTTCTTCCTTTGTCTTTTATGGAAGACGGTAGCGGCCCCTCGCCTTCTCGCATACTCGCCCTGTGTTTTACGGAGCCGCATATTGTGCACCAGTTCATAGTTGTTACTCGACAAGTCGACTGGACACATAACGACTTGACGCGTTGTTTTTGACGACTTGACGCGTTATTTTGACGACTTGCACCACTTCTTTTGCAACATAACGACTTGCTTAAGTCGTCTTGCCGAGTTTTTTTCACATCAAGTCGACTTTCATTAAGACGACATATTACCCAAGTCGACTTCCTTTAAATCGACTTTTCAACAAGTCGATTTCAACAAAGTCGACTTAAAAAAAAAGACGAATACATTATGTCAGCTTGACTACTTATAACACGACAAGTCGTTCTATGTATAACGACTTGCCGACTTCTACAAGTCAACTTGTCGCGATATACCATAGTAAGTCGACTTTTTTGAAGTCGACTATTTACATAAATCTTATAAGTCGACTTGGCAAAAGTCGACAAAACGTGCTAATTTGTCGTCAAGTCGACTTTGAAGAACTCGACAAATAGTAGTTTTTCGCTTCAGTACGACTTGATGAAAGTCGGCATATGTAATATTAGTAGTAGAGAAATATTAAAACCGGTATTTTTCGACGAGCAGTGTTTTGTGGCTGTGCATTGGGGGCGAATAGTGTCTTGTGAAATATCCATTAAACACTCCAAGGCCTTTAATTGCATGGGAATTTTTTTTTTTTTTACATCATTGTGTTTTTCATCGTCGTATCAGTGTAACTCCCTCAACTCCCGTCTTAAACCATTGACGCCCCAACGCCGAGGCATGGGATGACCTGCACGCACAACCACATCACCTAGGCACCTCAGTACTCCTCCCCTTCTTCCTGCTCCTCGTGCCTCATTCATCCCCCTTGCATCAATCGCGCACACCAGGCCCCATTTGAGCTAGCCAAACAATACTAATTTTCGTACAGGTTTAAACTCGTCCTAAACTGTTCCCAGCGTATAGGCATAGTGAGCGTAAGGGATATACGTTGCGTTGAGACCGGCGTTGAGGGCGTTACTGCAATACAGCGGTATAAACGGAGGTGACCTCAATCCCCATCCCTGGTGCAGACAAGGCTACGCCAAATCCCACAGAACCCACATAACGCACATTACAACTAGCTCTTTTTGCGCCTATATGTGAAATCTGTAGATCCGAGTGTGCCGGTGAGCAATGCCGCCACGTTATTGGCGTTTCTATAGTGGAGATAAAGTGGAGGAAGTGTGCGCTGCTAAGCCGGCATGCCGGTGTCCGCCTTACTGAGCGTGTACACCGACGTCCATCCCGCCAATCACCTCACTGTGCAGCCACAAAACACTGCCCTCGGAATATACCGGTTTTAACATTTCCCTACTACTGTTATCACAGCACTTTACGGGAGACAACTTGACGGGAATAATATTATTTGTTGACTTGTTTCAAGTCGACTTGACGCGAAATTAACACATCTTGCCGACTTTTATCTAGTCGACTCGGCGAGACTATTATTATTTGTCGACTTGAATGATGTCGAGTTGTTGCAAAGTCGACTTTTGATCAGGCGACTTGTTGAGAAATAACAACACATGGCGACATTCGACGAGGCGACTTGTTGCGAAATAACAATACAAGCCGACATTTGTCAAGTCGACTAGTTGCGGAACAACTGTTCAAGTCGACTTATGGAAAGTTGACATATTTTCAGCTTTGAAAGGCGACTTGGCGAAAGTCGCCTTGAGAACAAGTCCACCTGCGGCAAGTCGACTTGCTGCGAAAGAACACGACAAGTCGACTCTTGGTATGTCGACTTGCAGAGATATATAGCGCCAAGTCGACAAAAACAAGTCGACATGCCGCAAAGAAACGGGGCAAGTCGACATGTTTCAAAGCCGACAATTCGCGATTTCTCTCACCAACTGGTGCACAATATACGGCTCCGTAGTGTTTTGCTGACACGAGAAGTCGAGAAGTCGAGAACGCGAAGGGAGAAGTCGAGAACGCGAGGCGAGAAGTCGAGAACGCGAGGCGAGAAGTCGAGAAGGCGAGGCGAGAAGTCGAGATTGCGAGGCGAGAAGTCGAGAACGCGAGGCGAGAAATCGAGATTGCGAGGCGAGAAGTCGACATATTTCTCGACTTCTCGTCTTTGCTTTGCGACGAAAAAGGCGAGAAGTCGAGAAGGCGAACATGCGAGAATGGACGGATTCTCGCGTTCGCGACTTCTCGCCTTCTCGCCCTTTTAAAAAAAGGCGAGAAGGCGAGCATGCGAGAATGGACCGATTCTCGCGTTCGCGACTTCTCGCCCTTTTAAAAAAAAGGCAAGAAATCGAGAAGGCGAGCATGCGAGAATGGACGGATTCTCGCGTTCTCGACTTTTCGCCCTTTTCAGATTAGGCGAGAAGGCGAGAACATTCTCGACTTCTCGCCTTCTGGTCACTTATACGCATGATCAGTTTCCTGTTCAGTACCGCTGCAAAATAAAAAAATAAAAATAAAAAACACACAGAAAAAAAACAGTACCGTACATCAGACCATGTGTTCTTACTAAGTCTGTTATAGATTTGTGCCTTAGTCAAGGGAAGAAATTGCTCTGTGCTTTTATCGACTACAAAAAAAAGCCTTTGATACTATACGGCATTCAGGGCTTTGGGTGAAACTTCTTAAAAGTGGAATTGATGGGAAAATTATACGTGTTATTTTTAATATGTATCATAGCATTAAATCATGTGTTGTCAAGGATGGTGGTCCGACAAGGGGACTTCTTGTATCAAGTTATTACTTTTCTTGTATGCAGACGATACAGTGTTAATAGGGGTCAATGCGGAAGACCTTCAATCCGCACTGAACAATTTGTTAGGTTTTCGTGAAACCTGGAAGTTGCAAATAAACTGTCAAAAACCTAAGATAGTTATCATCAGCAAGCGTAAAGCTAACTACAGTAACTTTTCATTCCACCTTGATAACGAGCAGCTCGAAATTGTTGACAGTTACAAATATCTTGGCATTTTGTTGTTTTTACAATGGTAACTTCCATCAATGTCGGAAATACCTGTCTGAACAAGCTAGAAAGGCTATGTCTGCTATCATAAAGAGAAGTAGATGTCTAGGTCTGGCAATTGATGTTCAATTAAATCTTTATGAGGATATGGTTATACCCATTTTGTTGTATGGATGTGGGGTTTTAAAAATGTCCAGATCATTGAAAAGTTGCAAATTATGTATCTCAAATTCACAATGAAACTCGGTACTCGCACGCCTATTGCACAGATATTCGGCGAATTTGGCAAATCCTCTCTTAGTATTAAAATTAATCTGCGTATGGTTAAATTCTGGGGTACCCTCTTATTAGACATACAAGCTAAGTACTCCAGCGCTATATATGAGGCTCTGTTTCATTTTCATAATTCAGATGTCTTTTCTTCCAAATGGTTATTGTTAAAGCAATATTTGAATCCTGTGGGCTGAATTACATTTGGCTTAATCAAAACTTTAGAAGTTTGAATTGGCTGAATTATACTGTCAAGCAAAGACTGATTGATCGACACACCCAGAAATGGGAGGCTACACTATCTGAGAGCTCAGTTTATGTATTGTACAAACAGTTTATACCAAAGAAGCTTCTGACCGATTATATGTTCAAATTGCCTTTCAGTAAAGCTGTAGCATTATGTAGGTTTTGGACTGGCAACCATACATGTAGACTTCCTGTTGTTACTCGTAGATTTAGAAATGTCACTCAAACCGAACGTTTATGTACCAAATGTACTATGACAACGGTTGGTAATGAATAGCATTTTTTAATCGAGTGTCCACGTTTACAAGATATTAAAGGGCGAGAAGGCGAGAAGGTCTCGACTTCTCGCCTTCCGGTCTCTTATACGCATGATCGAAGAGACCGGAAGGCGAGAAATCGAGAATGTTCTCGCCTTCTCGCCTAATCTGAAAAGGGCGAGAATGCGAGAAGTCGAGAACGCGAGAATCCGTCCATTCTCGCATGCTCGCCTTCTCGACTTCTCGCCTTTTTGCCACAAAGCAAAGACGAGAAGGCGAGAAGTCGAGAAAGGTCTCGACTTGTCGCCTCGCAATCTCGACTTCTCGCCTCGACTTCTCGACTTCTCGCCTCGCGTTCTCGACTTCTCGCCTCGCAATCTCGACTTCTCGCCTCGACTTCTCGACTTATCGCCTCGCGTTCTCGACTTCTCGCCTCGTGTCCTCGACTTCTCGCCTCGCGTTCTCGACTTCTCGACTTCTAGTGTCAGCAAAATACAGGGCGAGTATGCGAGAAGGCGAGTGGCCGCTACCGTCTTCCGTAGTCTTTACCGATTCTCAGACGAAAATATAGTTCCAAATTTTCTTTGGTCTAAGGTATGTCTCGTTCAAGTATGACATCATTGCGCTAATTGAGATGATGCAGGTAGTTCTCCTTAACGGCAATATAATGCAGCATTCCCAATGACTCTATTTATTTACTAATATTGCAGGTATGTGTGAAGTGTTACGGTGAGATGCCGGGATGCAATTGAGAAGAAATCTGCATTAAGTATAGGCTACCCGGTCGTGAATCTCTTTTTATACAAATGCCCGAGATTGCTTTTCAGTAGAAACAGAAGCAGATCTAGAGCAGACATGCTTATTTTGTTGCTATGAAAGTAGGCGTTATTCGTCATATGAACATCAAATAAACCTCTAACTGTTGCGGAGATATCTGGTGTATCTCACTGCCTCAAAGCCACATCTTTCCCTAGAGGGCGAAGCTGTGGCATAAAAAAAACAATGTTTCTCACTATTCCGATCAAAGCTCAACGGGTTGGAGCCTGCAATTGGTTTAATTGGCGAGAATGGGTGTATCTAATCCCACTTACATGTAAATCCGGCTATGTTTATAGCTTGGGTACACTGTTATGTGTGATAGTCGTGGTGCCAGTCACAATTAATGGAACATTGAGATACCTTGAAATGCATTTCTTTATTTCAATTTATCTGATTGATACTGATGAATGTGGTCTGAAAACAAGGAAACTGCTCAGCATGTATTCCCATAATAAAAGAAATAGGCCAGATATATTCGATATATTCAAATATATTCTATGTATATTTTATGTCGGTAATGGTTTATTAACAAATGTGTCATTAAGATTACACTCTTAAAACACAAGTGTTGTAATGGTAACATTTTCTAAGTGTTATACTCAATACAACACTTTAAAATGTTGAATTCTAGTGTTATAACATTTAAAGTGTCATAATCTTAATGACTCTTCGGATTTTAACAACATCTAAACAATGTTGTGTTATTTTCGCGCCATGCACGGTGGCGCGCGGAGACAGTGAGTAATTTGATTGGCTCTTGCTTCACGTGATAGTTCTGCCATTGCTGGAAAGCAGGAGCCTACCCGTGTGTGGGAAAATTCAACGTGCCGTTTCGGTAAGTTTGGTTGTTGTTATTTTGTTAATTTTCTTTGTAACTGATTGAATACATTATTAACTTGTTGTTATTGTTGATCTTGATGCTCTTCTCCTTTCCGGCACTCTGATTCGGGTGTTGGCAATCCTTGTTGAATGTTCGCACCATCATCGAGCGAGTCACCGAGTGCAACTGAACAGAGAAAGCTGAAATGTGAACATTTAGGCCTTTCGGATTATCCTCAGTTCCGATCTGTGATTACCTAGTAAATTATGATTAAACGGAGATCTGGAAAATCCCCATACTATTATGTTTAAATTGTCATGGGTGGTAACATAACACATCCGATGTAATTGAATGAACAAATATGTGTTGGTGCCTGGGGGGGGGGGGGGGGGGCGTGACAAAGAACCTCTCATTTTTTTTTCAGTTTGCCAAGGAGTGAAGTATGAGTGTGTTGACCCTGCAGTAAGAGCCCCGGAAAAATGAGAAATTACAGGCGTCATTTTTATACAATTTTCGTGAATAATTACGGGTTCTCGTACAGATCAAATCTCTTGCACCTCTCACGTGCGCGCGTTCAGAGCATGTGGTGACTTTCTATGTGGATTGCTTATGTGTGGGGGAAGTTTAATTTGTCTGTCAAAATTTCTACTTCTTGGTGTAGTTGGAAGTATTTTTTATTTTGTTTAATTGCTTTCCGGGGTATATACTTCTAGTTTTCATCACACGGGAAGTCCATTTTATCGCCGACCAATATAGGTAGCATGATTGATGACTATCATGTTCATTCCACGCAAGTCAGACGACAATCCCATTTCGACAGATGTGTTTATGTCATGTGACACGGGGCGCAGTCATTGGTTTCCTTCGACCGCCCCTCCCTATCTGCGAACTAATGTTCACAGTGAAACGGCAGCAAACTCGCGTCATTTCCAGTAAATCGGTGTCATCTTCTACATTTGACAGGAACTGTATTGTATAGGAAGATATATTCCTTTGTCATTTACAAAGTGATCATATAACATTATTTTCGTTAGTTCTGGGATTACACTGTCTTAGTCTAGCACAGATTCTAGTGCGGAAAATTGGCCGACTCAAAAAAATACTGTTTTACGATCACTTTTTAAGCCACAGAAAATAAAACTTCGTATGTATTCAGCTATATGGAAGCTATGTCATTACGATCATCGGAGGGGTAATCTGTGTTCGCGTTCAATACTGCCGGTCTGCTACCTTCTAATTTGTGGGAAGCTCGATGGCTGAGTGGTTTAGATCGCCGACATATAGTGCTAGCTGTTAGGTGCATTACTCTGTGGGTCGCTGGTTCGAATCCCGCTCGGGACTCGACCAATTTTACCATTTTTTTAATACTAAGATTCACGGGAATTCAAATACATGTAGATTCTCGCAACCCAGCTCTATGGGAATCCACGAGAATCCAATGCTATCATTTCTATGCAGATTGCTATTATTTTATGGGAATCTGTTGGATTCCCGTAAATTATTTTGCGGGAGTGCTGACGGGAATCGGATTTCCATGAAAAAACAAGCAGGGCATGAATTTACCATAAAACTTTGCTAGACCATCGGGCTGGTATATTTCATTACACTGAGCTGAAATTCTTGAATTACAGAGTGGCTGGTTAGCTACATGTGTAGCTTCAGAACTAAATTCAACCAGACAAGTTCTAAATTCACCAGCCCCGGGCTTGTGGGAATTTCGAGCCCTGACTGCCCCTACCACTGAACATATGTCTTTCCCTGCTCGCATACCTAAAGTCTTTATTATTTAAAGGTTGGGGAAAACACCTTGACATGCTTGAGGCCAATACCTCGTTGGGGTGTAGGGCTATGTCAACTTCAGTTTTTATATATTTATCAAAAAGGGACATCCACACGTACCCCAGAGTGCATGGATCTTTCAATAGCATCTATGGCTTCATTGTTCCATGATTTTCACAGCAACTTATTGCTTCGTTTTATGCGACGTAATCATTCAAATTAGCCACTTCAAAATTTCAAAAATGAAACCTAGCTTCAAATGACATCTTCGGTGAAATATATTTTCTAAATGAAAATGGCATGTGGTGGCATATTTCCATGTAAAGGTCATACACAAATTGCAGGATTTGAGAGGCCAGGCCTAGTTAATAAATCGAAGCAAACTGACAGACACATAATCTAAACTGCTAGCAAGACACATAATCTAAACTGCTAGCATGTGCACATAAAACAGACCTCTGCTCTGGGCATTATGACCCTGCCATGTGTGTGCATGCTAGGAGATTGTGCATTGCATCAGACAATTTAATCTAATGTATTCATCAGTCAATGCATCTACATTCATGCAACTTGGATATGACTTTGAGATCGAAGTATGCAATCCCATGCTATTTTCATTTACAGAATGAATTTCACCGAATATGTCATTTGAAGTCATGTTTCATTTTGTAAATATTAGACTTAGAGTGGCTAATTTGAATGGTTACATAGTCGCATAAAACGAAGCAATAAGTTGATGGAAATCATGGAACATTCCAACAATGAAGCCATAGATGCTGTTGAAAGATCCATGCAGTCCGGGGTATGTGGGGATGTTCGCATTTTCCATAAATATATAAAAACTGAAGCTGACATAGCCGTATACCCATCGAGGTATATGCCTATAACTTGATCGAGGTGTTATTCCCCTATCAAGGTATAATACCTCGATCAAGGTATTTTCCCCAACCTGTTTGATTCGGCATGCAGGTCTGTGGGAGGATCGCATTCTTGTTCTTCTTCTGACTTCTTCTGTTGAAATACGCATGCAGGACAACCCTGCCTTCAGGCAATTGGAATTTGTTTTATATACTCGGTCACAGTGGAATCAAGTATTGCTTCGTTGATTTCCATCAGACAGTCCTATCCAGTCAATTGTCAATTAATATTTATGTAAATACATATTCATTTTCAGATTGATCAAGAATTTGCGATGCTATATTCAGAGGACACGGGATCGAAACTTCTAACAAAGCCGATATGTACCAAACATATTGAAGATCGCAAAGATGTCACAAGAGTGAAGAGAGCGGTGGGCTCTGTGAGGAACTGCAGACTTGCAATGAACTATCAGAAGGTAATATTTGCAAATCCAGATAATAATCCCTCAAGTAAATGGCTCCAGACTTCTGCGAGTAACACTAACAGTTCGATTGGAATAACAATTTTTAGCCTGGTGCTTTTCATAGCAATGTATATTGTAATTTCCAGGTTGTCCTAACATGCAAACTGTCCAGTTATCAGAAAGCTTTACCATCCATGATAATCCAATAACCTATTCATGGGGGGGGGGGGGCCTCAGTGGCTGATTGGTGATCGCTAGCCCCACACTGCTGAAACGGCCTGTGTTCGAGCCCTGTTGGTGCATGTGTGAAAGTCTGCCTGTTACTCGCCGACGGCTGATGGTTCACTCCGGATACTCCGGCTTCCGAGTTCAAACTGGTTGTAACTATATTGGTGAAATAACTTCCAGGGCCCCCACTTATTCATAAAGATTACTGCAGCATTCCATATCAGGGGTCGAAATTTACACCGGTTTACCTGTCTCTGACAGGTATTTTTTGAAAGAGACAGGTAGAGAAACAAAGTACCTGTCTCTATTGACAGGTAGCCAATAATTTTGTTTTGGTGTTCAAAATATATCTTCAACAAAATTCATTCAAAACACCTGCTAATAAGTGCAAGTAAACAAGGTGTCATTAATTTATTAGTGTCTTGCAACATCTAGCTTTGTCATTAATCTCGAGTTACATGTTCATGTTACGATTGCATGTTCAGGTAATTCTTAAAGATGACAGGTAAACATTTTGGCCACCTGTCTTGAGTGACAGGTAAATTATTTTGAATATTTTAACCCCTGCATATGTCCAGCCTTAATATCCCTTTCATCGCAACTTCGAGTAAAGAAACAAAGTAAAGAAAAGATATTTTGTGTCCATGCATTAACACTTTGAATATGGGTTGACATCAAATGTTAATATGATGGACAGTCTTGAGAAAACCATGAAATAGTTGACGACAGTTTATGGCTCATGGTCAAAGTCCAGTTGTCTCAAACACCTGGCAACAGAAAGCCTCTTGGTTTTTGGGCTTGTCTTTTCACATACATCTGTACCATGTATCATGTGTAGTAAGCTTCGCCCGACCCCATATACTGATATTCTCAGATGCCATACCAGATGCTGCATGGGCTAGCTCCACCCATCCACTGCACCCTGGGGGTATCTCCCCTCTTCCCCACATTCGGAACATAGCCTAATTCCCTCTATTTCCGAAACTAAGTCTCACCCGACTCCATATATGCTGATATGTTCAGATAGCATGATATCGGATACTGTCTTGACTACACTAGTCCACTATGACTGTCACCATATGAGTGAAACAAACTTGAGTGTGACATTAAGCCAAATCACCCCCCACTCGTCCACTACACCCTGGGGCATATCCCCGCCCCCGGAACTGAGCTTCACCCTGGCTGTATCTCCAAACCTAAGTTTCACCCGACCCCATATGCTGATATTTTCAGATAGCATATCTGATACTGCATTGATTGCACTCATCCACTACACCCTGGGGGTATATCCACCTGTCCCGCCACCCCCGGAACAGAGCTCCACCCTGTATCTCGAAACTGAGCCTCGCCCGACCCCATATGCTGATATTTTCAGATAGCATAGGCCGCTGATAATTAATGTTCCGTTTCCCGTAACCAGCCCTCATCTATATTTTGAGGGCAGATAATTAAAATCCATGAGGGATTTACATTTTCATGAGTAAAACTTGCTCAGTTTCTTCATATTTATACACAAATGGTTTGCAAGTTAATAATTAATAATTATCGCGCTCAGCATGTATATTTTTACCAGCAAGGTTACGAGAAACAAACAATTAATTAACAGTGGTCATATGATATCTGATACTGCATTGATTTCCCTTATCCACTACACCCTGACTGGGTCCAAAAATTTGTAGACTGGGAACTTTTTCTGCTGATTCTCAGACAGGTCATCATTTTATTTTGGAATGTCAGAGTTGTCTCCCCTGTCTCCACTCTTAGGTGAACAAACGTAAAATGCCCTCCAAGCAAGTATTTGGCATCAGATCACAATTAATCACTTCCGGGTCAGTGCCCACGACCTACATTGTTTAGAAATTTGAGAGCAGATCTTTATGGATTTTATGAGCTGCGATTTTTCAGCATTTCTGATACATCTGATATTTCAACTTGCAGATGAGTCTTCAAACTGTACTTCCTGGTGTTGATTTGGGCCACTTTGGAAAAAGCATGGTGGATGAAGACATGATCAGTGAAGGGTGAGAAGGCTCCCTGTTTACAAATTGAATGACATTCTGCAGCACCAATCAGCTGTCAGTGGCGATAATTTGAAATTTCCATGGTCAACATCTGTCAAGACTTCCACTGATAATGTATTGACATGCAAGGTGGAGTTATGCATTGTGAATTTTCTGGATTTTTGCCGATTTTTAACGCTAATACATAACAAGTAACGGAATTAATAGTAGGCTGATGCCATTTTGCTCTCCGGCAGTTGGCGATGTGAACATGTATCACAGGAGCCGCGAAGCACATTTGAAAGTGGAGGGGCTGAACTCTATACCGGCCTTGTTGAATGTTGGACTGGTCTATCTAAGATAGGACTTATAACATTGATCTATAACAAGTGGGGGGGGGGGCTCCACGGCCCCTGTATCACACATTGTGAAGGCAAATATTCCATGCCCCAATCCATAGAGGAATGCAGTTTTCGCCTGTATTCTAGGATTGACCCGAGTATATGGTGGGGGTTTCCCTTGTTCAAGGATGTCGATGTCGAGGATTAGTTATCTTCTCAGAAATCATTTTGACAATCGATGCAAACAGCAGTTTTCTCATGGCATTTTCATAAACTTGCTATCTGGACCAAATTACCTTAACTCTTCCATCCACCGCGAAAGGAAAACCTGACCTTCGAATAAATATATGTATTTACCTACTACCCACCTAACTTGCTGGGGTAGGGTTGTGCGACTAAGATTCTAGATTCTTTAGAAATTTGTTACACACTGTCATCACCATGTGAAGATGCTTAACTGCATATATCTTGAGTTCGATTGAACTTCAGTTACTATTAGACTGGTTGATTGCAAATTTTGAAATAGAATCATCTTACACTCTTTTTCAGGTTGGAACCAGTGCAGTTCACTACCTAGAGGCAGGAGGTCACAGCCATATGTCCTTTGCCTGGGAATGAGTAATGCAGTATCCTAATATTTCATCATCGTCAACAGCGTTGGGATACCTTGCAGGAATGACATAACTTTTGCAGTTGATAGGCTTTTCGAGCTGCATAATAAATTCAATCTGGAATAACCTCATTCTTTTTACTCCTCGAGACTATGACTCTGAGACTCTGAGAAAGAGAGACTGCCAATCAGATTTAGAGAGTTGATCACCAAAATCTGCGTTGTCTCATGTCAAAGCTCTCGTGTTCGGTGAATTCTGATTGTGTCAGGTTTTGTCTGGATCACCATCAGTCTGTGACTCATTTGGACTGAAAATATTCCACTCCTACATTCACTTTGTAGCAGTTGTTTTTACCAACATATTTCAAGAATGAGAAGGCTTAGGCTTTCTTGGGGTGTTGTCCTCATATCAACAGGGGATACGTTGGTCTGATTTCGCAATACCACCATATCTCAAGAATGATTATGCCTAGTTCACACATGCATGTGATCGAATGAAAGAAATCTGACTGATTTTTGGGTTCAATCCTGAGCAACCTTGTCTCGCATATGCAAATGGACAAGAAGTCCAAAATCAGTGACATTGACATTTAACCCATTCTGGATCAGAAGTGGCCCATTTGTCACCCATTATTGTTTTACCACCATATCACAGGAATAATAAGCAATGATGAAATGCATTCTGGTCATGGGTTACATTAAATGTTTGTTTGTTTCTCATGACCTTGCTTGTAAAACGAGACGTACTGAGTGCGACAATTATTAATTATGGATCCTCCAAACCAAATGCTTGTAAATATGAAGAAAAGGAGATCTTTTGAAAATTTTAAGTCCCATATGAACTCTAATCATTTGCCCTTACACATAGATGTGGGAGGGTCATAAAAACTAAGTAACAGTGAACTTAATGAATTTTATTGTGAAAATATATTCATGAACACTTCCCATATTGTTGCATTAAAAAAGCAGTAAAGCATACTCTTGCATTATTTTTTATTCTTGTTTGTCATACAAATGGAGGGATGCTTATTTTAAAATGTAAGTTTTGGTACTTCTACAAGTTTGTCATATCTAACTTAAAACTTTATAAAATTTATACCCTGCTTCTTGCTTAACAGGTCTTAACGATACATTGTTAGAAATCTGTTTAGTTCCTTGCATTACTACAATTATGTCCTGCAGATGTCAAGGAGTCCGACTTCAATCTCGCTCCTGTTTTTATTCGTCTGTGACTGAATGCAAGTGAACTTTATTTTGGTATGTTCTTTAAATCATTATCTTGAATATGACCTACACTTTCACAAGTACCACAGTTACATTTCCACAGCAATTCATCTCTGGGAGAGTTGAAAACCAATCATAGAAGGATTACTGTGTTGCTGTTGCAAATTTTAACAGGCAATTTTTGTGAAATGTCTTAAAAGTAGATGGTACGATAAGGCGGCATAAGTATACATGGTGCAGTTGAAATCAAGAAATTAAAATGTCCTAAAAATGATTGTTTTAATCTAATGACGAAAAAATATATGTATACAATATTATGTGAAAGTTCTAGCTTGATTGTATAAGATTATAGTTCTCACATGAAAGTTCAACTGCACCTGTAAATAGGCCAAAATGCCACCTTATCATATGCCATCTCCTTTTTGAATACCAACGCTTACAAAGTGTTGAATCCCAACACTTGCAAAGTGCTGAAAGTCAACATTTACCAAATGTTAAATATGGACACAAATCCAACACTTACAAGTGTTAGAATTCAACATTTATAAAGGTTAGAAACGAGATCATAACACTTTTAAAATGTTGAAATCCAACACTTTACAAAGTGTTGAAAACAGCAACACTTTCGAAAGTGTTAAATTAACATTTACAAATGTTTTCCCTCCTCCACACTTATCAAAGTGTTGTATACAACATTATAAATGTTGTATACAACACTTTAGTTTTAAGAGTGTATGATTAATGGTTCGAAAACACGTACTGAACCACAACTGCTTGTAGATGGATGTAGATGTAGAACAGTTTTCGCCAAAATGGTTGGGAACATTGTCAAACTTACTGAACATTGTCAAACGTATTGATAACAGGTGGGTGGTTGGTTCGGTGGGCAAAGGTTCCTGTTGCTTCAATGCATTTTGCTGAGAAGCAACGGGAACTTGATAATGTGATGTCTAGCACTGTAATATTACTTGTCTTGATTGCACCATGCAATCGTCCTGTCTGTGTCTGAATACTGATCAACGATACGGATTTTATATTTTTGGAACATCATGATGTCTTGCCGGCATCATTGAAAACTGCTGACCGCTTCTCTCTTGCAGGAAACAAGCCTATGTTTATGTATACTATGATTGTCTTTTTGAATTTGGTGTTAATACTGTTATATGGAATATGGAATAGGTCTTTGGATTATGGATGCGGATATTCTTTAATGAACGACGGTTGAATTATGAATGACGGACCAGACGCTTGTAATTGTGTGCGGGCCTCAGTGTTTTATAGGGTGTCTTGGTCTATGTTGCTTCAAAGATTTCTTCTTTGCAGTAGCAGGAACGCAACTTGGCTGGGTGGTGCTTAGTTGGGGGGTGGCTGGGTGGTGGTTCGTCGCGATATAGCTGACGCAATGATGAAAGCGACATTGAATCATATTCACTCACTCCGTATTGATAACAGATAATAGCATTTCTAATGTATATCATCGATACCGTAAAGTGTATGCGTTGTCACTAAACAACAAATCCATGGTCTCGACGCGTTTCATTGTCAAATGAATACGCGTCATTTTTCTTAAAAGCAGAAACAATCACAGGTTCCAGAAAGCCGACATGGGGTGAACTACAGCTATGCCGGACTGAATGTAATAATCTCGTGGACCGTCCCAATCAACTTGATGAAGGCCAGTCCTATCGCAATGTGCGCAACTGTTTTTTTGTAATATGGGAAAGGTAATTGGTTAGGGGCATAGCCCTATGCAAAGCATTTGTATATATGTATTTTCTGATAGAAAGAATAGTTCAACCATCAGCGGCGGGCTAAATTCCATATCAAAGTATCATCTCTATATTATAAAAAGCAAGTTGCGCACATTGCAACACCGACAAAAATGATGGGCTTTCACTGAGACTATTCACTGTCGTATTACCTATAGATTGATCATACGACAACCACGGATAAGAGTGATCGTGGATTCGATTCCCGCTGAGGGCTAACTTTTTTTTTCTCTCTCAAATGATATATGTCAGTTACTCGACTTCGGGAAAATACTTTCAAGAATAACTTACGTCTACAGCTGGCCTGAACTAGGAGCTGTGCCGCCAACGTTATCGCAAACACATACACCAGGCTCCTCATACTTCCTAGCTGAAAAATACGAAAGAGTGGATACTTCAGTATTAACATATTTACTTATACTTTCCAGCTGAAAAATACGAAATGGTGGCCACGGTAGTTCAGTATCAGTATTAACATGTTACTTAAACTTTCCAGCTGAAAAATACGAAATGGTGGCCACGGTAGTTCAGTATCAGTATTAACATATCAAGAGAAACAAATCAACTAGAAGTGTGTAACATTAGATTAGAATAGCTAGGCGACACCGTCACTCGACAAACAACCAACAACACTATTGGACAGTCTCAATACACGTACGAAAGACGACATGTAAGATTCGACACACAGGAGATCATGGTTAGGACTAATTATGTACATTTCATAGGCTGGGTATTTGAATTCCAGCATCAGCTCATCTTCTGTGATGCATCACTCGATTTTTGTTTTGGATCTGCGCGAACACGAAACCTGCAATTTTACTGTGCATCTACGTCACATCATGTGTTATAATCAGGGAGACGGTGGAGAATGCGGTAGTTCAATTTAAGGTAGTCTAATCTAGACTTCTAGTTGATTTGCTTCTGATATCACCTAAACCTTGAAGCTGAAAAATGCGAAATAGTGGCTACGGTTATTCATACTTTCTATTTGAAATCTATGAAACAGTGGTTACTTCAGTGTCACAGTTACCACATCACTCATACTTTCGAGCTGAAAAGTGGATACAGTGTGTCCGTGTCAGATACCCCGAATACTCCACCTAATATTTATGAGCCAAATATATTTGGGTTCATATTTCCAAGGGAGAACTTAGTGTCGTCTTCAATGGTCATATTTGGAGTACAGAGTCTTGCCTACTCGATACCTTTTCAACTATCGTGTGTATAGTCTAACCGCGATAACATAGGTCTACTGCCAGCGACGTACGTGGCACATCGATCCATGGTGAATCAAGGTGTCATCAAGCTATCTTGAACATGCTTGAGTAAGTCTTGAACATGCTTGATGAATTCTTTTTATGTATTTTCCCAACATGAACCGTCCACACAGATACACACGGAAGAACTCTTAGATAGTATTTGTCACCACCATTATATGGAATATGGATGATATGCTCCCTTTTACTGAAGATGGCTACACTATTGCCCAAGGTCAAGTTAAGATAACTGTATACATACTGGAGAGGGACGTCTACCAGAATACCCAGTATGTAAAACTTAGCACTTTACATAGATGTAACATTACACACCGAATAGTACATGCACTGAGCAAACAACACAGAATAAGATATCCATACAAGATAAAAGTACTGATTAAAATTACAGATATAAAAGCAGTACATATCCACTACAGTAATGGGTATTTGACTTAAAACAATAACGTATACAAATGTTTAAGCATATGTGCTTAAAAGATTGCCCAGTTCTCTGATATGGCACTCCACTCGTTTTAGGACCACAATACATTATAAAATTATTTGAACAGTTTTCTTCTCGGGCGGGACGCAATCAGCAAGTTCCCCAAGAAAACATCCATCGTGAGTTTTTCATTTTCATCAGATTATTACCTCTTCATCAATTACAGCTGCATACTTAATTAGTTTCTTCAGAACAATAGGCTTTCTGTTGCGAGAGAATGTGAAATATGTTCTCGTTACAACATCTTCATCATCTTCATCATTTACCAGATACTGATCACTGTCAATTCTGAGTCAACAATTATAATTTGCGGATTGTAACCGCTTCTATGCGGCAACATCGGGGTGTTGAATGGGATGGTATCGACATAGTCCCTAAACGAGGCATAAAACATTCGGGAAGAGAGCAGGAGTTGTGAATTCATCAAGAGCCTCCTTCGAAGTTTCTCAATTGTGAGATACATATCGGATGCTGACAGCAAAATACGAGCGTAGCGTCCAAGATCTATGGCGGTACGTTTCGTAACTTGCGTCTAACTCCGCTTAACCCGGGGCTAGGGGCCGTATGAACCTCTGTATTTCAAGATCTTCATAGTGTTTATTCGAACAGTCACAATCTGAGATACATCATACTCTAGATAACGACTTTATAACGTATATCATATGGCTTAAGAATACAGATCAGCGATACGGATTTGATATTTTTGGAACATCATGATGTCTTGCTGACTTCATTGAAAACTGTTGACCACTTCTTTCTTGCAGGAAATTAGCCTAGTTTTATGTATACTATGACAGTCTTTTAATTTAGTGCTAATGTTATTATAAGAATAAGGTCTTTGGATTAAGGATGCGGAAATTCTTCAATGAACGACGGTTGAATATTGAATGATGGACTATACGCTTGAATTTCCAACCGATGGTACACGTATTTGCTTCACTGTGCCTATACTCTCTACAATAGACCTGGCAAACCTGTGCTGATGAGGATGTCGTTCACATTGATATAACAGCCTTTCAAAAAATTCATTCGTGGGGAGCAAACCAAATGTTCCTCGCATTCGAAGATGAAACGATGCTCCGATATCGAAATATCAAAAGGCATTAACTTGTAATCAGTTGCAATAAGCGCTGCTCTTTAGCCTCGTTTCAATTTTGGAAATTGGCCATCCTTTGAGGAACCGGGGGTCATTGAGCTTAAAGGGCAACTAAAAATACATCCTTTACAGCATCTTTGGGATATGTTGGAGATTTGCCAATTTTAGCATCAATTACGACGGATTTACCCGCTATGAAAGTCCTCCATCCAAATCTCAAGTCAAAGAATTTTCGTGTATATATATTGCATGGCCATATCGATTTTCCGCCACAATACTCTATGAGAACAAATCATCCGTCATTTTGACAAGATAAACTATAGCCTTCAGATAAACCATCACCCGTTACCAATATATTACGGCTTTATAGACAATTCTGTATGGTGTCGTTCCAACGCTAGAACCCCTCGCACCTCTGTATGGTGTCGTTCCAACGTTAGAACCCCTCGCACCTGATGCAGCTATATATTTTGTTACCTCCCAACTCGACATATGTAAAAAAAAACAAGTTCAATGTCTCCTTTCCTATCAATTCCACGTACTTCACGAGATATTATGCGATATCATGGGCTTATAAAGAAAGGATCCATCAAATAATATAATAGCGGTATATCGAATCCACAATTTCATGTTGTTCAATATTTGATGGAATACACGTACAGTTTGTATAGGCGAGGTACCGACATTCAAGCTTTTGGAAACGGTTGCAATTCCGAAATAGTATTACCTCGATGTTGAATAGTTGTTTTTGTCCAAACACTACATTTGGTATAGGACCAATTCCATTGACCAAATCTATTTATCCCTATCTGGCCTGGACGATTTGGAGTGTACCGCATCTCGGGGAAAGGGCTGAGCCCCTCCTTACTAAGTATTTGCATTATCTCTGAAACTAGGGAGCTGAAACTCTCAATACATTTGTGTCAATCTCTATCGAATAATGTAAAACACAATCCAAGATGACCTCATTGATGACGTCACAGTGATGCCATTTTCTCAGAAGACTTTTTGCCGATTTTTTGCTATGAAAATGGATTTTAAAACCCATCTACAGACAAAGATGACCATCGTGACGAACATTTGTTCAATGAACAGTTCTTGAATCAGTGGATTTATTTGGTTGGGATTTACTGAATGCTCCATACATATTTCAGACAGGCCTAAATGACTACAAGCAGAAATAACAGGACCAAAGTGTTATAATCTACCCATCACCTACACAATGCAAAACGATCAGCGTTCTATGAATACATGTGTATGTAGGCTTTTCTGCCTATTCTTGATGGACATGAAATCATTTTTCTTTTCCTAATTTGGCAATAATCTTACAGATTCACTTTGAACTATTATATTTCATAATACTTACAGTTTAGATTTTACATATATCAGCAGTTCTTCCTCTCCTTTGGTTGACTTCAGAATTACGTATATTCACGGATTAATACGAGAAAGCCTGTCCATACTATCAGTCGATAACCACAATGGTTTCACTCTGAAGGATGGCTTCCCCTTGAAAAGTACGTTTGGTCGTGAAGGAGTATTTAAGATATTCCTGTGGGTATGACTATCTCGGATTTGGTCGTCACTTCTCCAATAACGGTCCTCCAGGGTAGGTATTAACCACCTGTCATACCAGCCCACAACCCTCCTTAAAAATAAGAGCAGCACGACTCATGAATTACCGTCGTTATTCTGCTAGGCCTTATGCGCCACACGATTTTGAGATGCTTTCAGGGTATGACTTTACATTTATCTATAGTCACGAGATTCGCGAGAACACAGCTGGGTTCTCAGGGGATGACGTCACAATATGAAGTCAACCTACACTGATCAACAGTGATGCATTCCAAATAGGTTCCCAGGTGAATATACTATCGAGAAAATCATCAGAGTAGTCCGCTCGGTGGCAATTACCAGAGTATTTCAACAGAGAACTCGGTTGAATACTCTGAGTTTAAAATCTTCACGTCGTTCAAATGAACACATACAATCAAAAAAATCGTAAATATGATATATCTTAGTCACACATTTAGTGTTCAAAGGAGTAAACAAAATGTCAAGTGTCACAGACAGTGCCACTGTGAGGCTTTAACGTAGTAGTTTTGCATTCGCTAATCCAGTCTGAAGATACCTATGAAACCAGTATCCTCTGTGTTCAGCGGAAAATCGTTAGATTGCCGCACACGACCTGTAAACAACACAGGGACTCCGGTGATTTAACTGTAGACCCAAGTGATTAAACATCGGGACTCCTGCTTCCTCCATGCGTCGAGAAATTTTGCGTCATGGTACGCGGCACAGGTAGAGAAACAAGGAGAAGCAATATCACAAAATTATCAATCAACTGAAAAACATTTGAAGAATAAGCTCAGTACCCGTTTAGTATGGAAGAAAATGGGATATTTTCGTTTCGTCTGGTATCTTAATTCTATTATGGACTCAAGTGAGACAAACAGTCGAGAATAATCATTCAGTTGAATTCGAGGACCTAGTATGAAGAAAGAGGATTCCACTGCAATTGTGTGGGCTCCATGGACCTGTGTATCAACGTCATCGTACAGTAACAACAGCATATCTACGAACAGTCGTTTCCTTTTCTCATTAAGACCCATGGCCTGAGGCGAATGGGCTTTATCATCAATCTTGGAGGTAACTAAACATAATAAAACCCCTTTCAAAACTAATTAGAGCGGGGGAGGTAAAAAAATTTCCGATAGCAATTTAGAGGGCGATGTTGACATATAGTTGGCTACAACACGTCTAATACGCCACAGACTTCTGAACAATTGCCAATGGCTTGAATCAATATTTCCAGGCGGCCTATACCTCAGTCTATGTAGACATAGCATGTTGTGGGGGAGAACTCCAACTTGTCTTTGTCGAATGACTTGGTGATGAATGTACGACCACTGTAGAGTGATACAGGCGTCAATGCCGGTATTCCATTGGCAGCCATCTTTCGGGTCTGTAAGTATTAAGTCTCCCCGATACGAAGCTGATAACAGGTCACGCCTAGTTTCGGAAAAGTGTGTTTTGTCAAAACATACTGAATTATGTCAACAAATCAATGTAATGTTCCAATCGTCACATATCGTTCAAGTTTATGTTCTGTCAAGAAGTTACTAGACAATTGTGCATCATCAAATCTATCAATTCTCTACTTAAAATAGCTATCCTTTCAATTATGGATTATACCTGTAATCCATAATAAGGTGTTAGGCGAATCATGACTGAATTTAACAAATGTGTTTTATATACCGTAGCTTGTTGACTGTTGATTTCACATTCAATGAACCCACGAAGCCCAGCTCATTAAATTGTATGCATCCAAATGGGTATCATTCATAGTGTCGCTATGAGTAGTTTCATTCCGAGAAAGACGAAATCTTTCCTGGATTTGCTAAGATACCCTATACGCCATGCTCCAACAATTGAAGGGATGGGTGTATACATACAAGAACTCATTCCAGTACTCTATGGATCTATGCCATAAATCGATATGACAAACCTGGGATGAGAGAATGCTACTACAGAATCAGGAAATTAAACACTAAGATTAAAGCCATTCCTTTCCTCATAGCACACGATCATATTAAAGTTCGATTAATGGGGATCCATCATACAACGCTGTATGTCATGGGAGTGTTTTGAGCTGAAAACCAAAATCAATTATCTGCCCGTAGGTGGAATGAATTACCCACAATAGAGGAAATTGATTTATCTGTCATTTTTAATCTAAAATCCATGACAGACAGAATTTGAATTATTGGCGCCTCCATTCCACGGAATGGTGCGCGCCACAACATTCAGTTTGTTTCGTTTCAACAATAGTTGTACCCATGATGTATTTGTATGTTCTTATAATTGGCATATCTCTTAGAACAATCCCTTAAAATAACTCTTTAAAGACACGATAATCAGCTGGTAAAATAATTATCATTTGGATGTCATTTACAGGGAATCTAAAGGGGTGAGTGAGTGAATATGATTTAACGTCGCTTTCAACTATGTTTCAGTCATATCACGACGTTGGGTCCTATTCCTTTTCACACCCGGGAAACACATGGGTGGGGTCCTATTCCTTTTCACACCCGGGAACCCAGCACGTGCCTCAGTCGCCTCTTACGACAAGCTTTCTGAGGAGCTGAGGCTTATTACCATGACCTGAGCTCATCAGAAAGCTTGTCGTAAGAGACGACTAACTGAGGCACCCGTTGGGTTTCCCGGGGTGAAAAGGAATAGGACCCAAAATCATAGTTTTTCCTAAAACATAAGCATCTTACTTTCACAATAACGACCAAAGGACGATTGTTGTACACGTAAAAGACCTGACAGTGGGGAATTGATCGATCTTTCACCAGTAATTTTACAGGATCGTTTTAACAGTGATAGGTTCGCACCTAACTATAAAATTTGTCGAATGCACATACCATTAGAAACAGAGCGGGAATCAGACAGGGACTGGAATGCATTCTGTTTACTGTTTTGTTTTGTTTTTTTTTGTAAATTTGACGACAGATCGGATGTTCATTAATAAGTCTCTGGTAATAAAATAATCAAACCCTGAGTAAGTCAACGTCGTAGTTTTATTTACGAAAGGGAGATATGGGGATAGAAGCGAAAGATCTACACATGCGTAGAAATAGTTTTTATGAACTTGAATATGAGAGGTAGTCTCTCAGATTTGAATAGTTTGGATGGATTAAATGATAATAAGAGATATCAAAACTTACTAAGTCAGTCATTCGACAGTCCCATATACGTACTCCCAATGTACAACAAAATCCTGCCATCGCGTTTAGGCGACGGACGCAGATCCCTGATGTGAACTGTACTGCTATTTTATCGAGGCAATCGTAGCGATCTTGACATGCTATTCTTACCTGAGGTCCGCTAATGGACGTAGTAGGCAAGTTGCACAATGAATAGTATCATTATATAGTGTCCATAAGATGATATTCTGATTCAGTCAATAATGTGAGAGCAGTGGGAACTCTCCCCTCCATCCACACACAGATTCTCTCACACCCTATATGTAATCACAGATTCTCTCACACCCTATATGTAATCACAGATTCTCTCACACCCTATATGTAATCACAGATTCTCTCACACCCTATATGTAATCACAGATTCTCTCACACCCTATATGTAATCACAGATTCTCTCACACCCTATATGTAATCACAGATTCTCTCACACCCTATATGTAATCACAGATTCTCTCACACCCTATATGTAATCACAGATTCTCTCACACCCTATATGTAATCACAGATTCTCTCACACCCTATATGTCTATATGTAATCAAATTCAGTTGCACGGTTATTTTCCTCTACTTCCCTGTCATCATGTTTTATCAGTGACGAGGATGGTCCCATTTTCGCAATTTATAGCATATGTTGATGTGGAGATCCTCGATTTTTATTTCAGTTTTTTTAAGTATATAACAGGACTAATTGATTCAAATCGTGTGAAGCAAATTCTATGTGTGAAATAGCTGTGTCTACGCCTTAAATTTCGTTGCATATTGCAAAAACGTCTGTGTCCAATATGCAGATTTTGTGAAATTCCAGCATATTTCCAGACGAGGAAAAAATACCTTTTACAATTATTTGTATATGTCTACCTACATAGCCAGAAAAATGGTGAGAGCTATCCTCAAAATATAACGATGAGTTAGAACCATGACGATATTCCACCATCACCATTAAATGGTGATGACCAATCCCCTGCACCACCCCTCACCAATAAATGGTGATTAACTTAACCTTTGTCATCACCACTATTTGTTGACGACAAGGCTTCCTGGCCGCCCATCGCCATCTTTCTGGCTGTGTTACACTCCCTATAGCTAAGATTCATAGCGTCTCCGTTCCCTCACCGCTATGCCGACGACAGATACATTTCCCTGGTGGTAAATTCGAACATCTCGGTGGCGCATTTATTATTACCTTTGCGCCCTATTGGACCTTCATTAACTCGAGAAAATGGGCCGCCATGAATAAAAATACAGAAATGGCAGACTAAATGGCCATTCGTCGGTCAAAAATTAATTACAGACGTTAAAATTATCCCTATGGAGCCTCAAAATCACCTGAAATCGAGGGTCAAGAAGATGGGCGTTTTCGTCATAATAGACCCCGTGTATACAGGGGATGATGATCAAAACATCGATTATGGTATTTTTACCTCCGTCGATCAGACGGAGGTCTAGGAGCGCAACGTGAAATCTCCCGCCAAATAATTGTCATATGGGGAACCCACGACATTGCCAATAGGGATCGTCATGGTTCCCGACGAAATCTTGAATCTTTTCTTTGGACACAAATGAATGCTTACGTCGCATGTGTCTTAGCTATACCGACTCATTGATAATACTCAAAACTGACTTTATGCGCAAACGGTTTTATAATACATAAATGACTATGTAGTATTTAATGAGTCAGACAACCCTATGCGCGTACAGCACATCATAGTTGTGCAGTTATATTCACATCATAGTTGTGCAGTTATATTGTGTACTTTCGGTTACAAGCATGAAATTTGGCACATAGCTATTTCGAATGATCCTCTTTCGGAACACAGTCCCTCTATCCTCATTCTCGCAAGCCAGGGCCTTGCTTCGCTAGTATTGATGTTCTCGTCCTCTTCCGCGCTCATAATCCCTTTAGAATTGCATTAATCACTTCCGTAAAATCAATACTTATGTGTATCAGCAGACAATGGGCAGAAACATGTTGCATTTGACATCATTCTCTCAAGTCAGAGCCCATTTCTGCTAGAACTTACTGGTTCTACACTTCACAATTTACGTTACTTTGTCAATCAGTTTTACGAATGAAATTACGTCATATATTAGCAGATACTGACCATAAAAGCGATCTATTTGACCTCGTTGTCAAAAGCTAGGACCTTGATTTCCTTGAGAGTTTTTAAAATTTATTTTGATGCTTAGATACCTTTCATATTGACTTGGAAGTCATTTTCGCGAATGCAATAATTTGATGTACCAAAAGATAATAACGAGAATTCGACATGATTCTCTTATACACACAAACCTTGTTTAGTGAACTAACCCTGAAATTTCGCACTTAAATCACCTTCCGAATGACTTAATGACAAACATATTCGCGAATTGATTATAGGGAGATATCCATAGATACTGACAAGAAATGTTTCTTATTTGCAGAATTTGATTTAAAAAAAAAAACTTAATAAAATTATCAACCTTCGAAAAGGCTTGACCAAACATGTCGGATGAGGTGATATCTCCTAAGAATGAAATAGGTAATCATTTGTATAGAAGGAGCAAACCATGTATTGATATTGGCTTGCTGCATGGAAAAGAGTGTCAAGGTACCGTATTTAGTTTGCAGATGATAACGCACATAAATGCAGAAACTTAATTTATTATTCTAATCGAATATCAAGACTGTCACAGGCCTCAATTTGAATCGTGAAAAATGTCATTATGCCTCTTGAACAGTTCGATAAAGCCTTCAACCGCATTCCATAGACCTGATAATAAATTCATTGAAAATTAACTTTGAAGGAAATATAAATTTTCCATTTTGCTCGGCAAAGTAAGCGAGAAGGGAGACTGAAGAGCGTAGATGTTCGCGCTATGACTAAATCCTTGAAATTTGTTTGGATTTCCAAATATTTGAAAGCCTTTTTGATTAGCAAAAATCAACGGCTGAACCGAATGTTTTGAAATTTGGAATACACGATACTTGTACCAAGGCATTGCCAAAGCGATCATTGTGACTTCGTCTGTCAATTCAGTATAGACGG
>JAVTVY010052452.1:0-27983 GCA_036873755.1 Hanleya hanleyi
AAAAACATGTCTTCAGTTACGTTAGGGGGTATGTTTAAGTTAACAGATGGTCTTTGGCTATAAATATTGAATAAGTTCTGACCTGTAGCACGTTTTATTGATGTTAACATTTTTTTTATATAATCCATATTTAACTTGCATTTTGTACTTTCTGCACAGTTCCTGCAGTGTCAAAACTTCTCCATTATCATCCATCACATCTCTGATGTATACTATTCCAGCTTTTACCCATGCATCAATGTACATGGGAGATTTATTTAAAGTAACCTTTCGATTATTCCAAATAATTTCATCATATATGTCTGTATCTGTATTTTGAATATCTGCCCAGAACTGTAGGACCTCTTTATAGAAAACTGGAAGTGACACTTTATTTAAATTGTAATTACAATGAAGGAAAAAAGTTAGTCCTCCTACACTACTTAATTCTGCATCAAGAATACCTTTCCAGAAACTATTTTCTTCAGATAAGAAGTATCTGTTCAACCATATTAGTTTGAGGGCCTTATTCATGATTGAGAAGTCAATAGCATTTAAACCACCTGAAACAGGGTGTTTCACAAGTATTGCTCTTTTGACTTTTTCAGATTTATAGTTCCAGATGAATCGAAAGAATTCTTTGTTAATTTTGGATATTGTTTTCTTATTAATAGGTATATGGCTAGCTAGGTAAACTAATCGAGACAGTCCCTCTCCTTTAGATAATAATACTCTCCCTAAACATATAGTTAAATTCCGTTGTGACCATATTTTAAAACGTGTTTGTATGCTCTCAATGGGAGTAGTTGTGTTTTCATCCAATTTTTTCCTATCTCTGAATATTTTAACACCCAAAAATTTGACCCCATCATGTTTAAACTGTAATTTGGGGATAATATCTTGACAAACCTTATCTTGTATTGGCATAATTGTAGATTTCTCCAGATTGAGTTTCAGTCCACTAATACTTTCAACCACAGAGTAAAAATTCAGAGATTTTTCAGCAGATAATATATTTTTCAGAGTCAGTGTTGTATCATCTGCGAAGTAAATGCCTTTTGTCTCCAAACCATTTATATTAACCCCTTTTATTTCAACATTACTCCTGAAATTTATGTTAATTAATTCCATGCATATGATAAAAATATAGGGAGACAATGGACAGCCCTGGCGGGTACCTTTTGAAATAGGGAACCAGCCGGTAGACACTCCCTTATTAATGACACAACTTTCTATGTTACTATAAAATAATTTCAGCCAGTTTGAAATTTGTGGCCCAAAATTAAATGCTTCAATTGCCTTGTGCATGAATTCCCATTCCACTGAATCAAAGGCTTTCTCAAAGTCTAAAAACAATAGATAACCAGTCTCATTATCCTCGTAAGTTTCTAGAAGGTCTAAAATGAATCTGACATTTTCGCCAATGTATCGATGCTTTAGAAACCCAGTTTGAGTTGGGTGGATAATATCATTCAGTACAGTTTTCAGTCGATTTGCAATAGTTTTTGCAGCAATTTTGTAATCTACGTTCAATAGAGATATTGGACGCCAATTACTCAAGTATTGCTGGTCTTTTCCAGGCTTTTCAAGTAGGGTAATGACCCCCCTTCTTTGCGAAGTACTGAGTTCTCCTAAATGGTATGCCTCGATCATTGCACTGAGATAAAGATCTTTAATATCTTCCCAGAACAATTTATAAAATTCGGAAGGGATACCATCACAACCGGGTGATTTATTATCTTTCATACTGAACAAGGCATCTCTACATTCTATTTCGCTTAATTCACCTTCCAAAAGATCTTGTTCGTGTTCTTCTAGTTTAGGAATGGTGGGGTTATTGATGAATTGATGAAGTTTATTTTTATCTATACCACTAGAGGTGTACAGTTGTTTATAATACTTTTGAAGTTCACACAAGATTTCTTCATCGTTTGTAACTTTCTCCCCTTCTGCGTTCAATAGACAGTTTATTACCTTCTTGCTTCCCTTAGATTTTTCAAGGTTATAACAATATTTTGTACTTTTTTCTCCCTTTTCCAACCAATTACTTCTAGATCGGATGAAGGAGCCAAAAGCTTTGTTTTCATATAACTCTTCCAACCTCTTTGTTGCAATATTGTATTCCTCAAGCAGGTTATCATCAACAGCTGATTGTAAATGTTGATCTAGGATTGTTATTGTTCGTAAAAGTTCCTTTTCTTCTTTAGTCTTCTCTTTTTTTTCTTTGAAGAGTAATTAATTGAAATTTGCATTATATTGAATTTGAGCCATTCCCAAGAACGCATGGGTTCAATGAAATTGGGATCAGCTTTAATATCTGTTATACATTGCTGAATCTCTTCCCTATACTCTTTATCATTCAAATAACTGATATTCATTTTCCAAAAGTTGGGCTTAAAGTGAACAACTGTGTCAAGCTCTAAATATATCATCCTGTGGTCAGACTTCAAGCTAGGTTTTATGGAGACGTATTTTACCTTTGAGGCTAACCGCTTGGAAATTAGAAAAAAAGTCAATTCTGGACTGAATATCATTACTTTTACGCCAGGTGTATTTCTTTTCCTTTAAATTCCTTTCTCTCCAGATGTCCAGATAGTCAAGGGAGATAATGAGATCATGAAGTGCAAGGCTTGTTTGTGTATTGGGGGAGTTTTTCCTGTCAAGTTCTGGGTTTATAGCAGTATTAAAGTCTCCTCCAATTATAACCTCTGTATTGGGGTCATATGTCAGAAGTTTCTTATGCAATAATTGGAAAAAGGTTTCTCGTTCTGTTACATCATTTGGAGCATACACATTCACTAGCAATAATGTTCTGTCTTCATATGCAATTTCTAGGATAACACAACGGCCATTACTATCTATAGTATGGGAAAGGATCTTGGGTATTTTGTTCCTAAACAAGACCGCTACCCCCCTACTATTGGTTTCACCATGACTGAAAAAGATGTTTGAACCCCACTGATCTGACCAGAATTTCTCATCTTTCTCTGAACTATGGGTCTCTTGTAATAAATAGATGTCAGCATTTTGATTTTTCAAAAACAGAAGGACTTCTCTTCGCTTATCCTTGCCACCTATGCCACGGACATTGAGAGATACAATATTTAACATAAATAACTAGAAGAAAGAATGAGGAAAATACAAAAAATTAATAAAAAATTTGGATAATAAAGAAAAACCCTTTAGTCCTGATGTAACCGGTTTAACACAGGAAAGCAGGTTTGGACACGACATTCTAAGTGCCATGTTGGGCTAGATATTGGGATATTGTACAGAACAAAGTTGACACTTTACAAAACCATATGAATCAAGTATGCGCACATTTAACATACAACTCAGAAGCAGTGCCCATTATTGGTGAAGGAGAGATATCTGAAACATTGATATAACAGTCACCATAAACATGATAAATGCCATGCATCATGATAAACACATCTCAGGGTCCGAAATATTACAGTGTCAGAAGATGCAGCCACCCTACCAGGCCCCATGCGGCACAAACGCGAACTTAATAACCGCTTCGCTATCGGACATGTCACTAATTAAGATCTGGGACAGTCTGTATCTTAAATCTGTCTCGCATGTCAGACTGGCGACCAATCACAGTCCAACTTCAATGGGCGAATAGGTGCCTATGCGCGACAGATTTAAGATACAGACTGTCCCAGATCTTAATTAGCGACATGTCCGATAGAGGAGCGGTAATAATCGTTATCTAACCCAAAGGTAATATATATATTCAGCTGAGCGAGGAGCTTACATCAGTTTTCTGTACCGTACATGAAGTGTGTGTCATTTCTGGATTGCAATCAAATACATATTATTTGATATGGTTCCTGGTGAGAATTCAAATCCTGAACCCACGCTTTATGGGGGCAGCATTCTCAAAATCCACATCACTCAACATGTTCTGGATTGCAATCAAATACATATTCATGATTTGATATGGTTCCTGGTGAGAATTCAAATCCTGAACCCACGCTTTATGGGGACAGCATTCTCAAAATCCACATCACTCAACATGTTAGAAACTCGAGAGAAATATAGCATACTGTTTTTAAATACTTTTGTTTCCTGACCATGTCTGGAATGTATCCTGGTTGGCATATGGTAGACACCTGAGGTGTTCTCCCTCAAAGATGGTAATATACATGAAATGAGAGATTTCTAAAATGGTTCATGATCTTATTCATTACATTCTTGACCTAGATTTGTCGGGTTTCTTTTTGTCATGGAATATTTCCGAAACCAAAAATTAGTTACTGTAGACATATGACATTTTTGTTATCCTCAAACTGTGCACCAAATGAGAACTTGGCACCAGCAGTTAAAAAAAGGCACTGATCTTAATATAGGAGCTGCATCATGGTGTTGGAATTTTTTTTCTTATAAGTGAACAAGATAAAATGCAGAGTATATCAAAGTTTTATAGAAACAACGATCCACTACAGGGTATCTTCCAATGTTAGAACTTCATTGGTTGATTCATATTTTTGAAAGGCAATCCATGAGTTTCATTGGCCCGTGTAGACAATTGGAATACAATTCAACCAATCACCAAGTTCCTGTAATGGTTCATTGCAAAACTCTCCCAAAATTAGGAGCTGGCTACTCTGTTGATAGAACTGCAGCTGATACAGGAATTGTACCACCTGGATATTAATTACTAATTCAGATATGATAATTGATGTGAATTCTCTTATTTTGCAGGTAAAATTTCGGATATTTGCCTTGACATCCATAAGAAGGCAGGACGACAAACATAACCTTCTTCTTCCGAGGATGATAAATCCCATCTGCAATCCCAAGTTATCTAGCTAAGAGTACTTAAAAACTGAAGTTTTCATTTAGACAAAGAATGCTAATTGAAAGATCATTGTTCTATTGCTGGTGATTTAGAGATAGTGTGGTCAAAATTTTAAACCAAAGATGTAGTTATAGTATTTAATAATAGTTTTCATCCTTGAGGGAAAGAGAGTCTTAGTGAGAGATTTTGTGTCAAATGTTTTTGAGAAAGTTACTGACTTTAATACTAACCCAAAGGTAATATATATATTCAGCTGAGCGAGGAGCTTACATCAGTTTTCTGTACATGAAATGTGTGTCATTTCTGGATTGCAATCAAATACATATTATTTGATAAAAGTGTAGCCCTTTCCCCCAGAATTATGGTCATATCGAGCTATAATTTTTTGTCACTGCCAGAATTTGAACTTATGTGATGGTTTAATCAGTTTATGGTGCTAAACTTTGTAATTAAATGTAAAAGTTTGATCGATACACTGCCATTGAATTTACATTCACGAATAAAACTTCTTGAACTCTTTAATTGTTGGTCTGTTTTTTGCTTAAAGTGATCGTAAACCCTCAAGTATAGTTTCCATCAAATGAAAGACCATTGCGAACAGTGTCGGGAAATATTTATTGTAATTTTTTACGATTTTATTACACAGAGTAAACTGCAAATAAAGAATGGTATTCTATGGTGGTCTGTTGCAATCATATTTAGGTCCAGTGACTGTCTTAATACATATATTTCAAACTTTGTGTGACCGGTCATTATTTGATGGTCACTTTCCCCATTCCAAAAACTATGGTTAAGTATTACTATTAGTGAACTAGGGCCACATTTTTGGTGTCAGAAGTGGGATAAGGCAGAATAGTTGTATTTAGGTAAATGGAAATATAGTAGGAAATATCAGGTGACCAACCATGGACCAGCCGCAGGGAGAAGTGTTCCACGATCCGGCTGAAGGTGGTGGAGAGCCGGGTGATGCTTTGGAACAGCTACAACGCCAACTCCAAGGGTTGTTAACTGCCCAAGCAAGAGATCGTGAACTCATACAACAGCTACAAGGGAGGCAAGGACAGCCTATCACCGTCGTCATTCCGCGGGAGCGGAAACTACGAAAGTATGCTGGGGATGTGGGTGTAGAAGATTGGGTGGAGGATGCAAAGTCGACTCTTCAGTCTCAAAGCCTGCAGGGTCAAGAGGCCATAGACTTTATCTTATCCCATTTAGAAGGTCCTGCTAAAGCAGAGGTAAAATGTAGGTCGAATTTAAGTGTCGATGTAATTTTTGCAGCCCTACATGAGATATATGGGGAGAGTTCTTCTCCTGCACAACTGCTAAGGTTATTTTATGAGCGTCAACAGAGGGAGGGTGAAGATTTGACCACTTTTTCACACGCATTCTCCCAGTTGTTAGATCGTCTCGCCAGGGCCTCGCCCCGACATGTTGCCGATCGCGGCATGATGCTGCGAGAGCAGTTCATTGAAGGTCTAACTGACCACCGACTGAGATGGGAGTTGCATAAGCACATCAAGGATCATCCTGAGAGCCCATTCTTAGATGTCCGGTCAATCGCCCTAAAGTATGCGTGCGACATACCGGATTCCAAACGTCCGAAGGCGAGGGTCCAGATGACCTACTTGGAGGAGGATTTTCCTGATGGAGCTGCCGCCATGTCAACAGCCCAGTCTGTTATGCCCGACCAAAGCAACACGTTGGGTGCCATGTCCACTCTGTTGGCGAACCAGCAGAAGCTTTTAGAAGATCTTGCCTCTCGGCAGGCAGCACTGACAGACAAAGTGGAAAAGGTTCAAACAGCTGGTGGCGCAACCAGGGAATTCCTCTGCTTCTTTTGCAAAAAAGCCCGGGCATCGGAAGGCGGAATGTCGCGCGTTTAAGCGGTTCCAAGAGAGGCAGGAGTCCGGACAACAAGCTAGGACGGGGTCGACAAACTAGCGGGCCCTGTCACTAGCTGTGGGGTGGCAGGGCCTAACCAGTTGCACAGGGAGGTGGAAAATTCGGAGCCATGGTTCACGAATACTGTTGGAGGAGTGCCTACGGTGGTGGCAAAGCTGGGTGGCATCCCAGTGAATTGTTTGGTTGATACCGGCTCTATGGTATCAACTGTGACAGAGTAATTCTTCCAACAGTATCTTGCCAGCCAGTTTGGACAGCCACGTCCAATAGGCGGTTGGTTCAGTTTAAGGGCAGCCAATGGTTCCGAAATTCCGTTTTCTGGATACATCGAGATGGATGTTGTAGTCAACAATGTATGTTGCTCTAATGCAGGCATCCTGATCGTGAGGGACACTGGTGACAACCCCCGGAAGAAGACGATTCCTGGACTCTTGGGGACAAATGTTCTGCAGCACCTACCACAATATCAGATCTTGTTTCCACCCATACAAGAAGATCAGATGAGTGTATGCAGGGTAGCAGGAAACGACGAGGTGGTGGTTCCAGCAGAAAGCTATAGTGACTTGAGGGTGGTAGGGGGATATTCCGGTCCTTGTGCCATCATAGAACCATTACAGGCATCATTACCAGGAAATATCATGATAGCTCGGACACTAGTTGACACTTCCACAGGATCATACTATGTAAAGGTGATCAACCTCGGGAAAGAGGACATATGGTTGAAACCCAGAACGAGAGTCGGGGTCGTTACGCCAGCTGAGCTTCAAGGCAATCAGGTTGTTCTCAGTGTAACAGAAAACGAAATCATCGTCAGCAAACAAACAACTTCTCTAGTGCAGGAACCACAAGACTGGCAGTCGGGGAAGCAAGCAGAGTCCATTCCAGGTTTAGACCTATCTGGATTCAAGGGAACAGACGATGAGAAGATGGAAGTCAACAAATTATTTAGGAGGTTTCGTCCCGTCTTTGCTGAAGATTCAGATGACCTCGGACACACAGACATAGTTCAACACAGCATTCCAACGGTGGATGATGCTCCCATACGACAGCCATATCGCCGTATACCACCACATCACCTTCAAGAAATGAAGGATCAGATTGACCAAATGCTCAAAAAGGGTGTGATTCGACCAAGTGCCAGTGAGTATGCCAGTCCAATCGTCTTAGTGAAGAAGAAGTCCGGAGCTTTAAGGATATGTGTTGATTATAGACTCCTTAATGCAAAAACGCGAAAGGATGGCTACCCTCTACCTCGCATAGAAGAGTCGATGTACGCTCTGGTTGGATCCAAGGTCTTCTCAACCATGGACCTAAAATCTGCATACCATCAAGTCGAAGTCAAGGAGGGAGACAAGAGAAAAACTGCTTTCACGTCCCTGCTCGGGCTTTTCGAGTTTAATCGCATGCCGTTCGGCCTCTGTTCTGCCCCGGCAACGTACCAACGGTTAATGCAGCAAGTGTTCCGGGACGAGGTGTTTCAAATAATGCTGGTGTACCTAGATGACATTGTGTGCTACTCCAAGACAATGAGGGATCACATAAAAAGATTAGAGGTGATTTTTCAGAAGCTGTTTGACCTTGGGTTAAAACTAGAACTCTCCAAATGCAAGTTCTTCGGTGAGAAGGTCAAATACTTGGGACACTGTATCTCCGCGGAAGGTGTAGCTACGGATCCTGACAAGATCACATCGGTGAAGAACTGGCCTGTCCCAACCACCTTGAAGCAGCTTAGGTCATTCATTGGCTTCGCGAGTTACTACAGGAGATTTGTGCCCGGGTTTGCTCAGATAGCAACACCCCTGCATAATTTGGTCTCACAGTGTTTGAGTGAATCAGGACAGAAAAGGAAATCAGTGTTGTTGGGGGCCCGCTGGGATGACAAGTGTCAGTGTGCATTCAACGACCTGAGAAGAGGTTTGACAACGGCACCAGTGCTGGGGTATGCGGACTACACCATCCCATTTATTCTAGAAACTGATGCCTCCAACAATGGCCTGGGAGCTGTCCTCTCCCAGAAACAGGACGGAAAGTTACGTGTTATCGCATATGCTAGCAGGGGACTTCGTGGAGCTGAGCGAAACCTGTCCAACTACAGTAGCAAGAAGTTGGAGCTTCTGGCATCGAAATGGGCGATTACCGATAAGTTTCGGGATTATCTGCTCGGGGCCAAATTTACAGTGCACACGGACAATAACCCGTTAACCTACCTCTTGACCAAAAGCAAGCTTCCGGCGGTGGAACAGAGGTGGGCATCATCATTAGCATCGTTTGACTTCGCCATAAAATACCGACCTGGGAAACACAACCTGAATGCAGATGCTCTCTCACGTCGCAGCGATTTCATTGCAGAGGCAGAGGAAATTCATTACATTATGGCAGGTCTGACCGATACCACAGTTGTCCCACCAGGCCTCAGGGAACAGTTCCAACAGGACAGGCTAACCCAGGAACGTGTCATAATCAGTTCTAATGAGGGCTCACTGGCACACTGTGCCCCGCTGACAGCATTGCCCAACCTGACTCTTGCGAGCTTGGCAGACCTACAAGTCAAGGATGAAGTCATCTCCAAGGTGCTAGAATATTGGAGGACTGGAAAGAAGCCTGACCAGCAGGAAAGGCAGGCCTTGTCAGCTCCCTTCTACATGATGTTTGGCAGAGACAGCAGGCTACCAGTAGAGTTCCTTACGGGTTTGCGAGATCCCGAGGCATCTGGCTCTGGAGACTGGGCAGAAGAGCACCAGAAGAGGCTACAAGATGCATACCTCCTGGCCAGTAAGAACTTGCAGCATGGAGCAGAGCTGCGGAAAAAAGGATATGATCGAAAGGCTCAGGGAGCTCCCATCAGCACTGGTACCAGGGTGTATGTACGCCAGCGGGGATTGAAGGGACGCAACAAGATCCAGGACCAATGGAACAGCAGGGTGTACAAGGTGGTACGACGCCTGGATGGACTTGACGTATATGTTGTGGAGCCAGCCGATGGATTCGGAGACACAAAGACAGTCAATCGGACTGAACTACGGGTGTGCACACAACCACCTCCTCCTCCTAAGATTCCATTAGAGTCGCCGAAGTCTGCTGAATCTCCACCATCAGCATCTGAATCTTCCGATAGCGAAGATGATTACTACATCCCCTGGGATTCACCAGAACCTGGCAGCTTCGCAGCACCCCCACAAGGGTTAGGACCAAACCTTGTATCCCGAGGACATGGAAGTACTGTGAATGAACAGCCACGGACCACGCCAGTGGCCCCCAGACTTCGCAGGACTCAGAGATCGACGGCTGGGAGACACAGCAACCCCAACCACGTCCCCAGATCATCTGTACGAGAGTGTGCTGTCTTACTGGATAGTTTGAATCGGACGGTGGTTGACCTCCAGGAGGCCATCAGTAAAACGGATAGCTAATATGACTGAGTTTGTTCAACTGAGGACAGTGTGAACAAAAGTGGGGGTGGGTGTGACCGGTCATTATTTGATGGTCACTTTCCCCATTCCAAAAACTATGGTTAAGTATTACTATTAGTGAACTAGGGCCACATTTGTATGCACTTTCGAATGCTTGATTCAAGCTTAAGGTGTGTAACTTTGAGTTTCAACACAGACTCTCTGTTCCAATGTGCATGTTTCACAAAATCGGGGAAATTAAATGCAAGATTCAAATTGACTTGACACTTAGTTACCATCTCCCAGATTTTGGTGAAACATGCACATTGGAACAGTGAGTCTGTGTTGAAACTCAAAGTATACACACCTTAAGCTTGAATCAAGCGTTGGAAAGTGCATAAAAAGTTTGAAATATACATATTAAGGCAGTGTGACGTCACCGGACCTAAATATGATTGCAACAGATCACCATAGAATACCATGCTTTATTTCCAGTTTACTCTGTGTAATAAAATCGTAAAAAATTACAATAAATATTTTCCCACACTGTTTGTAATGGTCTTTCAATTGAAGGAAACTTTACTTGAGGGTTTACGATCACTTTAATTTTGGTGTTTTTATAACCATCCTGTGGCCTCGTGATACAGATGTAGTTGGATTATTTTCGAAAATGTGGACTGAACAGGATTCAGAGGTTCCTGACAAGTCAAACAATGCAACTGAACTCGATAGACAAGGTGTCCAGAGGAACACATATGCCCCATGAGAAGTGCCTTCACTTAATATGGTCTGTAAAGAAGACTGCAAATGATCAGATTTATAGAGACTTTAGAGAGAGAGGCGAACCCCACTAAGTGCCTCATTTCCTTACATACAGTGAACCACCCGATGTGCCCATAAAAAGGTGAAAGCGAATCCCCTCAATATATCATGCCCTTGGCTACAGGCCTGAATACCAGCAATATAGTGATGCCTTGTGTTTCAGTTTCTTCTACTTCTTTTTCCATCGGATAACCTTTGAAAGTCTTTGTTAATCAGCTTTGAATATGTGGTGCATATTGCTCCTGTCTTGGGGAAGACACCTATTGTTTTTCAGTTCTGTCCGAAATGGGGAACTGGATTTTTAGCTACAATTTCCCTTTTATGCAAATTTTCCTTTGTTCAATATTTTCCCTTGGATAACTTCCGAATGCCTTCGACTTCGTCAATGAACTTCAAAATTGTTGTGCTTATTGCTCCTGTCTAGGGGGAGACGCCTATTATTTTTCAGTAATATGTCCAAAACTGGGTATTTGTATTTTTTCTCTTATAAGCAAGTTTTTCATCTGGACCTATTGGAAAGTGGCTCTCTGTTTGGGTACCAATTTCTATATTCTCATTTGCATAGATAGCACATCAGTGATTGGTTCACAGTTATGACTGAGAAAGGTCACTTGGGGGTCAAAATAGTGACTGGCCATTGGCTCAATGTATGACCTCTAAAGCCATTTGCATCTAAAGAATATTCAGTGCCTGATTTGCCTCAGTCATGCATGGGGTGGCGAAATGTTAGTCGAATGAAAATCAGTCGGAATGACCCATTTGTTTTCAGGCCAAACTTGTCACCATTTAATTATCTGAAGAAATGGTGCTCCCAGGCAAAGTCTAACACCTGCATGTGGTCATAGAGCAGAAGTTGATCACAAAGTGAGATTGACCAATTGCTCATTGCCATCAACTGCTTGTTCACGTCAGATCACCGAAGTTAAGCAGCGTTGAGCTCGGTCAATACTTGGATGGGTGACCGTGTGCTGTACTGACTGGGCTGATCAGTATCCAGAATAATAGGAATGTGGACACTCTCGTGTTCTGGCACATGTAGGCACCGTCGTGATATGACTGAAACAATGTTGAAAACGACGTTAAATCCTACTCACTCACTCACTCACCTTGTTCATCAAGCAGGACCCAAAATAAATACCACCAAAGCCATGGGTTTCTCAGTGCTTTGCATGGTTCATTCTAATGATGTCCTGATTTTGGGGCCTCCGACATTGACCATAATTTTGGTACCTCACACACTTTGTTTCCCCATAAAGTATCCACTCCCAAAAGTTGCAACTGTAGATAGAAAACTGTCAAGAGAAAATAGCCCAATTTAACGTTGTTCAGCAATACAGATATATTGCTTCAACATAGATTATGATGTCTGACTGAAAGAAAATTCACCGAACAGGGTTCGAGATATGTGCTCACTTAAATTAAATACAGTCAGGAATTTGAGGGGGGGGCGATTTGGTTATGGGTAGCACTAGCTTATAGTATTGGACCCTTCTACGGAGAGCCAATGTCTGGCTGATGCAACAACAACATTTTCCCAGTTAGAAGACAGATTTTGAATCGAAAACAAGACTGCTATGTCATCGGTTAACTGAGACAGTCACATGGTTGTGTATGAAGACTGGGGTGGTTCCTATAAATAGCTCCAATGAGAATGCTCGTCTTAGTTTAAAACGGTCTTAGTTTTATTACAGGTTGCTAGACTTGTACCAAGTCTGAATGTCTGGCTGGTGATTATTATTATTGTGGAGATACTCATACATGTACTTTATTCTTTTCATTTCTGGGGGTTAAAGGAGCCTACATGTAAATGAATATTAAGGGCTTCTCCAGCTACATAAAAGCCATCTGCAGACTGACAGCAGGCAAAATTATGATCTAATGAAAGTGAACCAAATTTTTCTTTTGAAGATTTTCCAGCAGCAAAATTGATTGCAATTGCTTGTTGATGACTGCCTAGGCCTTTAATTTGTTGCTGATGAAACGCGGGTTTCAAGCTCAGAGAGACAGCAGTCGGTAGTTTCCCTCCACACTTTCTATCCCGTTCCCGAAGACCGGATCTTTCTATTAGCCTTTTGCCTCGCGGTCGCCATGAAAAATCCAGCATCAATCATCAGCCTGAATAGACCTCAAATTAGCGGAATATCGAGGACCCCATCGAGCAAGACTTCATAACAACCGTAACAAATCTAGATCTAATATTGATCTATTGAAGCTGTAAAGTTCAGGTTGGTCGCTTCAGCTGGATTATGCCACCTTTCGCAAGTCGGGCTGTTACACATTACATATTCTATTATTGTTTGTTTGATTTCAAAGTTTGTACCCTGCCCCATTGTGAGTGTATACATGTACATACAATAAACGTTGAATTGAATTGTTCATTCACAGACTAGTTTTCGACAACAATGTCATTGCATTTGGCTGTTGAGAATGGTCTTTAGTGTCAATCCACTGGCGTAACACCCCTTACCGGTTTCTACTCGATTCAGATTTCTGAACCATGTCAGTTCACATTCACAGGCCATCGCACAGTGGATACAAGATGAGAGATGGAAACAGGCTATATACTTAGCGTTGTGGACCACAAACTGACGACCTCAGAGTCCTAAATAACTCGTTATGTTTACCAGACTCTTTAATACCTTTGGTGGTGATATTTTAACAAGGTCACTTCCCACTGTAATACCATCATCTGTGTACAAAACCATAGTCTGTTTCTTCTTAGATACTCAGTGAATTTGCACTGATATGGTCTCAACATCCAATCTTCCTGTTCATACTCCCTGGAGAGATCTTCGGACAGGGTTAAAGAGTCGTCACATGTACACGCATGCACCTCCCCTTTGGTAAGTTTTGAACACGGACAACATCACATCCTTATTGCACATTCTCACTACGGACCACATCACACACCAAGGAAATCTTCGTAACAGATGCATAGGTATTCACTCGAAATGAACTTGGGGATTCCACAACATTTTCTGTATAACTGTCCGATGCACAGCTAATTCACCCGGCTTCCCTTACGGAATTGCAGCATGGACTGCAGTGCAGCTTGGGCTGCATTCATGCTGGGATCATGCTGGATTTGCAGCATATGCTGGAACCATGCTGGGTTTCCATGCTGCAGTCATGCTGGAATCACTTTGATAGAATACTAGTCTATGCTGGAACCATGCTGGGTATCCATGCTGTGACCATACTGAATTTACTCTGATAGTATTCACCATACTGCCTCCCAGCATGTACTGCAACCATGCTGCAAATGCATGCTGGTGTTATACTGGATTAACTCAGACATAATCTATCCATGCTGCAATCATGCTGGAACCACTTTGATAAAATATAGTCATACTGCATTGCCAGCATATGCTGGAACCATGCTGGGTATCCATGCTGTGACCATGCTGGTTTACTGACAGAATTTGACCATACTGCCTTGCAGCATGTACTGCAACCATGCTGCAAATGCAGGCTGGTGTTAACCTGGATCACTCAGACATAATCTGACCATGCTTCATGGTCCTACTGCATTGCCAGCATGTGCTGCAACCATGCTGCTGTATGGCTGACCTACATGTACATGTAGCTGTCCCATGATACAAGTGAACTATTGCCCCGGTTATTCTCTACCAATCAGAAATCAGGCCAGCTCACAAGTTTAGAGCCAGAATTCAAATCAGAATAACTACTAACCAGTACTTTGAACATGGTTGCCTGAAAAACATGGCTTGTAAGATTCTAGGGTGTGCCAAAGTACACAGACAAGAGCTATTTGCATTGTATTATCTTTATATTCTTATGTATAACCATGGAAGTACATGTACTTGGAAACTTGAAGGTGAGTGCAGTTACAGTTCCCTTCATGTACATAAACTTCATATTTGTCTGGAATATAAATCCCTTTGTTTCAATGGTCCGTCTTGAAGTATTTATTGATGTCTGGATATGTGAAACATGGTATCAAGTACATGGATAGGAAAAAATATATTACAACCCAACATATTTACAAAATATTCCAGAAAACTAAAGTTAGCTTTACTATTTGTGCCGACAACAAATTCAATGGCTTCCACCACCTGTGTCCATGCAGTGGAGCTATAACATTGTACATGTATCCCATGTTTGTAGGTTATAGTTACCATGCTGGCACCATGCTGCAAAATCCCAGCATGGCTGCAGCATGCATGCCTCTGTATAGGCTATAGCTACCATACTGGAACCATACTGTGAAATCCCAGCATGGATGTAGCATGCCCCCTGCCAGGCTTTAGCTTCCATGCTGCAACCATGCTGCAGAATTCCAGCATGGATGCAGCATGCCCCTGTACAATGGTCATACCTACCATGCTGCAGCCATGCTACAAAGTCCCAGCATGGTTGCAGCATGCTCCTGTATATAGGCTCTAGCTACCATGCTGGAATCATGCTGTAAGACACTTCCAGCATGGTTGCAGTATGCATGCCACAGAATAGAATGAAGCTACCATGCTGGGATTTCACAGGTTCTAAGTTACCATGCTGGAACCATGCTGCAGAATTCCAGCATGAATGCAGCATGCCCCTGTGCAATGGCCATACCTACCATGCTGCAACCATGCTATAATCCCAGCATGGTTGCAGCATGCCCCTGTATACAGGTTCTAGCTACCATGCTGGAATCATGCTGCAATATTCCAGCATGGATGCAGCATGCAACTGTACAGGCTGTAGCTACCATACTGGAACGATGCTGTAAGAAAATTCCAGCATGGTTGCAGTATGCATGCCCCAGTACAGGATGTAGCTACCATACTGCAACCATGCTGTGAAATCTCCCAGCATGGTTGCAGCATAATTTAAATAATTGAAACATGCTGCAGCCAGGTTGAGCTTAGTGGGGTATTCTCCAGCATGGCTGCAGCATGTACTGTGACCATGTTGGCAATTCATGCTGGGAACATACTGGAACCATGCTGGAAATGCACTGCAAATCTGTAAGGGTTCACAAGTCTCTCGCACTGAGGATTCACTTGCCACAGCAGACTTCATAGCAGTCGCCACCTCAGATGACTTGAACAACAGCCACTGGTTGGACACCGCTACACTCTGGCGGAGTACACTTTTGCGATGTTGGGAGTGCACTTAGGACAAATGATGAATAGACATGAAGTGCCCTACATTTAAACCTGTGTGGTACATGACCAACAGTAACAAGAGCCCAAGGGGCTTCAATATACGCCCGTATATCTGGAATTACATTGGTTCAAATTTCAAGGTTGTTTACTAGCCTTGATTCCAATTGGTAGCTATCAATCAAGAGAAAGGTCTACAATTTCATGCTTCCGACAATGTAACATATATCACATCTTAGACTGAATGATAAACTAAAATGAGCTTAACTCTTGGTAACAAGTTGACCTTGAATCAAGAGTCAAGAGCGCACATATCCAATACTGAAATCGACAATAGTCAAACACAAGAAAATAGTTTTCCTGCAAATGGATTCCTTTGAGGCGGGAGAATTTTTCATGAACAGGGCTGCACAAATTGCGCAAACAATAGGTTTGGTTACGCAATTTTCATTTTGCGTAACCCATTTTCAGTTCACTTGAATTACGGATATTAACCTGTATACAATAGTGATGGGTTATGCAAATCAGAGAAGGGTTATCCAAAAACTTTTAGCGTAACCCATAATTGGGTTAAGCAGAATTTTCAATTTGTGCAGTCCTGATGAAGGAAGAAGAAAGTGATGAAGTAAATATTTGTTCTTGAGTGAGTTAATAAACAGGTATGAAGTTCATAAAGGACCTCTCTCTCCGTTAAATTAGTAAATGTATGGTTTTAATTTCACAACAGTTTAAAGGGAACGTAAACTCTGTGGTAAAACACCGCGGGAATTATACAAGAGTCCCTATAGATTAAAAAAATCGTGACAAAGATTTTTCCCCAATGAATGAGAAAGACGCAAACATAGAAAATACTGTGACTTGCAATTTCTCGAGGGCGCCGCCATGTTTATTTTGGGCATGATTTTAAACCAATGGGAAAGCGTGATATTCAGTTGTGCGGATAATCTCCTACGTCATCGGACATTCTCTGCGCTGAGATAACATGACCGCACATGGTCGATTTTATGCACCTCTCCGTTCCCCGACTGACAGATGCAATGTTATAGATTAGTGTCGTTGTAGAATACGGCCTGATTCTGTCAGATATTCTACCATACCGGGCTCCTCTCCATTTGGCTGTCACAAGGTGCCAGGTAATCCCGACACGTCGCACTATCATCCTCGTTCATGTTTGTGACCTACAGTCTCGAATACTTCGCCTCTGCCAATTGACGCGTTTTTACCTCCAGAGGCAGAAGAACTAGTATACGGTGACGTCACAATTCTTCAAACATGGAGGCCTCTATGTTGTTCCAGTGTAGCGAAGTTAAAACGTTTAGTACTGCTTTAAAAAAAATGTAAAAAAATATCTGATACATGATTTGGATTCTATGAGGAAAAAGCTTTTAACTGGCCACAGTCGTTCACCAGAGTTTACGTTCCCTTTAACTAAATGTACCTGTTTCAAACATGGGAGACAACTCCACAGGACAAATGCCATGTACATGTATGGGAGAGAACTCTGAATATTCCAACCTACATATAACACAGTCAGCTAAACTTGATTCAGTTTTGGGGGACTGTGACCTGGACCTTTGAAAAATTGATCTAAAAAAATATGGCTCCTCTTTGCCATGCAAGTAAGGTATACTCAAAGTTTGGTACCAATACATACCTTGAAAATAGAGCTATCGCATGAACAACAAATGTCAATGGATGAATGACTAATGTTAATGCATTACACGAAAGGCATATGAATATGTGACTTTTAATGATTTCTTGATTTTGGGGTCACAGTGACCTTGACCTAAATTTTGGTACACGACACATCGTCTTCCCTCAATGTATCAATGGACACAAAAAAATCATGATTTTTATGAATTTCATGATTTTGGGAGTCACAGTGACCTACACTATTGACCTTGACCTAAATTTTGGTACTTCACAAACCGTCTCCATAATTTCTCAATGGACACAAATAATCGTGATTTTTAACAATTTCACGATTTTGGGTCACCGTGACCTTGACTTTTGACCTTGACTTATATTTTGGTATGTGACACATCGTGTCCCCCTAATGTATCTACTGACACAAAAAAATGTTATTTTTAATAATTTCCTGATTTTGGGGTCACAGTGACCTTTGACCTTGACTTAATTTTTGATATGCGACATTTCATTTCCCCCTATTGAATCCACTCCCAAACAATTATTAATTTTTGATGATTTCCTGATTTTTATGTCACACTGACCTTTGACCTTGATTCTGGGGTCACAGTGACCTTGTCTATTGACCTGGACCTAAATTTTGGCACATGACAAAATGGTTCCCTGTAATTTCTCAATGGACTAAAAAAATCATGATTTTTAACAATTTCACGATTTTTGGGTCACAGTGACCTTGACTTTGACCTTGACCTATATTTTGGTCGGTGACACATCGTGTCCCACTAATGTATCTACTGACACAAAAAAATGCTATTTTTAATAATTTCCTGATTTTGGGGTCACAGCGACCTTTGACCTTCGACCTTGACCTATTTTTTGATATGCCACACTTCATTACCCCCTATTGAATCCACTCACAAAAAAATTAGAAATTTTTAATGATTTCCTGATTTTTCGGTCACACTGACCTTTGACCTCTGACCTCGACCTACATTTGGTATGCAACACATCATTCCCCCCTAGGGCATCCACTCACCAAAATTAGAACTGTAGATAGAAAACTGTCAATGATCAATGATTTCATGATTTTAGGCAACAGTGACCTTTGACCTCTGACCTCGACCTCAATTTTGGTATGCGACACATCTTCTCCACCTAGTGTATCCACTCACAAAAAATTGCAACTGTGGATAGAAAATATTCACATATATAGACCGGACATGAACACTTCAGCGCTTTCCTGTTTTTGAGGCTAGTGACCTCTGACCTCGACCTTCATTTTGGTACGCGACACATCGTCTCCCCGTAGGGTAGCCACTCACCAAAAATTAGAACTGTAGATAGAAAACTGTCCCAGATATAGACCGGACACGAGGGACGGCCACAAGGACGGAAACCGCCATCACATAATACGTCCGCCTTTTGGCGGGCGTATAAAAATAAGAGCCAAGGTCAGTTATGTTAAGACTATCGTGGATTTAGGAATGATACACGTACTGGTGAAACTAATCCTTCAAGATTCACATTTACTGTATAAATTGATCTTCATAAAATATGTTAAGGTCAGTCATCTTTGATGTGCTTCTGGTTCATCTCAAGCTGTATACATGTATGTGGTATGAATTTGAAATGCTTGGCAATACATCTAATCCTTTAAGAGATGTGCTAACAGAAATAAATCCACTTCAGCCATATAATTTGACCAAGATGTTCAAGGTCAAGTCATCTCCAACCAAGTTCTGGTCATTAAGCTGATGCATCTGTGGTATAAATTTGGAATGGTTAGCTTTAATCCTTGAAGATCCATCATACATGCTGCACCGAATCTATTTTTAACTTAATTTGACATAAAAAATATAGGTGTCATTTTCAATAGGCTTCTGGCCCATCACCAGATGCAACTGTTGTATGAATTTGGGGAGCCGACTATTTCTGCAAGCAATATCGCATTGACAACGCTGATGGACAGACATGCTGGTGACAATACCAGAATTGGCGAGGGTAAAAAGTAGACTGGACACAAACAAAAATTGCCATCACAGAAAATACTCCACTGAATAATTGTTGCTGGTTTCATCCAATAAAAGTCTGCAACATTGTGAAGATTCATGGCTTCATCACAAAACTCGCAACAAAGGAAATACAGGTCATCAGAACCTTCAACCATAATCTTAGATTTGAAACTGGGCAATACTGTAATCAACATTAATACCAAGTGTTCAGTCATTTGTCTAATAATGTAGCATAGTCATCTGAACACCTACATTTATTTCAAGATCTAAATTTCGTTTTGCATATTTTCATTCAATTTCTGCCAAAGAGCAATCGGATTAAAACCAGATCCAAAAAAATTTACTCTCCATCATGTTGCTGATTTAAGATGTGGGACCAAGGCCCTGATTTCCGTGTTCAAAAACAGCTCTCCGGGACATTTCTCTGTTCATAATATATGGGTCAACCGGACTTCCCCACCCAGTTGTGGCCTGACCTCGACATTTCAAACATCACTAAATCATGGAGAAGCTCTGTGATTGGTCAATATTCAGAACATGGAAACAAGGATATTAGTCCCAGATCTACATGAGAGACAAGTGAAGAAGTGGGAGCGTTTTTTTCTAAATCAGAATAGTAATTCTATCTTATTTAGGGGGCATTCAAGTAGTACGTGCGCAGAAACACGTTGCGTACAGGGCGAAGGAGAGGGTCAAACCCACAGCATGTGCAGTTTTCGTGTACACAACTTATGTCAATCTTTTGGTCAAAACAGGTACACTCAACAATGCAGAGGTAATCCCCAGGAATAGCGGCACCATCTGTACACTGATTAGGTTATCTCCCTTGTCATTAAAGTATCGTCGGTGGGAGAAGTCATCAATCAACTTCTTCCGTGCTGGGTAAACGGCAGCAAAGCAGTACAGGGAAGCGTAATAAAGAAACCCAAATCCATTATTAACGAGAAAACAAGACCATAATTGAAGACCCAAGACAGTCATTTGAAGCCTAGAAATTGTGGGCTGGCCTTCAACTTTCACAAGTATCACTATAGTGAATCAAAACTACGAATACAGAACAGAACAGCGAATAGCTCAATGGTACTAAATACCACTCGGCCATCAGTTTTTGTAATCAAATATGCATTGAACAAGATGTTCAGAACTTTGACGACTTGGTTAACAACAAAAAATAACCCAATGGGCTTCAATACCTTTCGACTATCAATTATTGTCTACACACAGCAATCATGCTTTGCAGAAGAGTGAGCGAGTTGAGTAAATAGAATTGAACGTCGCTTTCAACAATATTTCAGCTATATCACGACGAACCAACTAAGCACCACCCAGCCCAGTTCTGTTCCTGCTACTTCAAAGAAGAAATCTTTGAAGCAGCATGAAACCAGACACCCTCCATCCACCCTATAAAACACGGAGGACAGCGCACAAGACACAGACAGGACACTTACATGGTGCAAGAAAGACAAATGATATTACTACAGTGCTAGACATCACATTATCAAGTTCCTGTTGCTTCTCAGCTAAATGCATTGAAGCAACAGGAACCTGAACCCTCCCAATCACCCGCACTTTGCAGAAGAGGTTTAGAAATGTGGCAACGTTCTGTAGGTTAACAAAATGTGATCTATAGATTTGACTAGTTCTCTCATTATAGAAACAAGAAGGCATGCTACCTCCCAGGCTGATAATCTGAAATGCGTTACATGTAAAAAATTTCAAGAACTACACTGTCAAAATTATCTGGTCGCTGCGACCTAAAACGTTTGGTTCGAGGGGTATCCGAGGTAACCGTTACTATACTCATTTTATTGAGTCAAAATTCATTCCGATCCAAGAACTTTGGGTCCATATCTTGACCAATTATTGCGGAAAAATCTCAACCCTATACCCTTCGACTCAATAACACTGGGTACATCATAGGCCTACCGGTACCCAAAATTGTTGGGTCAAAGGCAGAGTCCATCTTCTTACCAGTATGGGATCTATTCTTATAGACGAGACGGTATTATCTGGAGACTGATTCCTAGATCACGTTTATCGACATCAGATCAGTCTTGCTGGTTTGATTTTAACGAAAGAAGACAACGTGAAGTAATATACTGTAAACTTTTATTCTTCAAGGATGTTATAACCAGAGCAACCAGTCTCCTAGTTATACAAAAGTTCCTAATGTATGGCTGGTTATTGCCACTACGACGAAATATTGAGAAAGAAATGACAACGATAATGAATATTACTATTGACTATATGCTCAAATTTGAAGGCTTCGAATAAAACAGGCCTAAAAGCTGATGATGTTTTAGCCCTCTTCACGCGATGAACATGCATCCACATCCTGGGCGTGACGCTTTGCGACGTGATAGATCATCTTAAAACTTGTATCGCACTGTGGCGGCTTACAACGCGACATCAAGAACATCTGGTCACGTTATTCGACGTCATCTCAGTCATTTTCCATTTTCACCTTGTTAATTAGACCAAATTGAAGAATCTAATAATTTAGGTCTAGCCTATGGCAATGTTACAGGTGATCTTGATGTTCAGTTTACCCGAACAATTGAAATAACGCCACTATACTCTTTAAAGGTTTGGTAGACCGACTTATGTTCAAGGATCTCGCGTTGGCAATTAAATTGATGTGATGCATGAGTGAGGCGGTAGGGTAATTCAGTTGTATTATGATCCAACCTGCTATTAATGAATTTGCATGTAGATTGCATCATGGGATAGAAGAGGGATAAAACGTCATCAGGGTTCAGGTCTATTGCTAGGATAACCCCGAAATCTAAACGGATTTTTCTTCTTCATATATACATGCAAGAACCGATGTCGACCCAGGTTCGACTTAATGATGTGACTAACCAGTAATCTGGAAACGCCTCTTATCCCTTATTTGATATTCAATGTGAATCCCAACACAGACGGTCCGTGTTTTCCCAGATTAGGTCGAGCATTATAACAGCGAGTGCTCGTTCACCTCCATGGCTCATTCACCCCCATGGGTTAGTTTATAGAGATAGGGAGATCGCGTGCCCTTTCTATACTACTCATGGCGCACTACTCATCGCGCATGCGCAGTGGACCCATTCTACTGTAGGGTGTAAGCCTGGCCCATGGAATCTCGGGTAGCGAAAACCCCAGGTCTCTTGCCCCACCCTAACCCGCGCCACACCTATGCGACCTGCTGTGCAGTGAGTAAAGTGGAGGAGTCGTCGTCGGACACACCACGGATTATACTAGGGAGATACATAGGAAGCGGAGACAGGTCAGCTTTGCCAAGGCCTTAATGGATGGGGAAAATTTTGTGCTGGGGTTCAGACCGTTCTGGTAGAGCATGACCAAATTCTTAGTTCTAAATATAGCTCGTAATGAAATCAAGTAATTTGATCTCAGAAATATAGATCAAGGTCAGTCATCGTTAACTTACTTCCATATGGAACATGAATTTGGAGATCTTAAGCCTTATATAGAATCTGACCTTTAGAAAATAGGTCAAGGTCAGTGATATTTAATAGACTTCAGGTCCAGGCATACGTGGTATAAATATAAACAATGTAGATATTATCCTTCATGAAATATTGTACTAAATAGAATCTGACCTGGATAAAATAGGTCAAGGTCAGTCATCTTTAGCACACCTCTGGACCATCGTCAGGGACTATAATTTGAAAATCCTAGCTATATTTCTCCATATTATATCCTAACAGTACCTTGAAAAAAAATAGGTCAAGGCGAGTCCTCTTCTGTCCACCTCCGGGTCATCAGTAATTTGGAAAGCCTAGCTATTTTTTTTTTCACGTTATATCATGACAAACAGTATATAACCTTGAAAAAATAGGTCAAGGTCAGTCAACTGTGATAGGCTTTTAGTCAATCACCAGTTGCAAATGTAATATGAATTTGGAAATCTTCCAAAAATATAGCTAGCACTAGAATTTGACCTTGATAAAATAGGTCAAGGTCACTCCTATTCAATAGGCTTGTGGCCTTTCACCAGATGCATAAGAGATATGAATTTACAATGCCTGGCTATAATCCTACTTGAGATATCGTGTTCACAAGATGGACAGACAGACGACATACCCGAATTTGCCCGAGGGTAAAAATGGGATTTAGAAGGGTTGACCGTAGGTCACTCATACAATGGATGGGGAAAATTTGGGGATAAGTTTCTGGTAGAGCAGGACCAATTTCCTAGGTCTAAATACATTTCTCTTCTCAAACAAATTGATCTTGGAACAAGAGCCCAAGGGGCTTCAATATATAATTTGTTTACTAGCCTGGATTCCAAATGGTAGCTATCAATCCAGAGAATGGTCTACAATTTCGTGCTTCCGACAATGTAACATATATCACATCTTAGACTCTTAGACTGAATGATAAACTAAAATGAGCTTAACTCTTGGTAACAAGTTGACCTTGAATCAAGAGTCAAGAGCTCACATATCCAATACTGAAATCGACAATAGTCAAACACAAGAAAACAGTAGTTTTCCTGCAAATGGATTCCTTTCAGGCGAGAGAATTTTTCATAAAATTGCGCGAACAATAGGTTTGGTTAAGCAATGTTCATTATGCGTAACCCATTTTTAGTTCACTTGAATTACGGATATAAACCTGTATACAATAGTGATTGGTTATGCAAATCAGAGAAGGGTTACCCCAAAAATTTTTAGCGCAACCCATATTTGGGTTAAGCAGACTTTTCAATTTGTGCAGTCCTGATGAAGGAAGAAGAAAGTGATGAAGTAAATATTTGTTCTTGAGTTAATAAACAGGTACATGAAGTTCATAAAGGACCCCTCTCCCCATTAAACTAGTGAAAGTATGGTTTTAATTTCACAACAGTTTAACTAAATGTACCTGTTTCAAACATGAGACAACTCCACAGGACAAATATATATCTTTATTTTATGCCATGTACATGTATGGGAGAGAACTCTGAATATTCCAACCTACATATAACACAGTCAGCTAAACATGATTCAGTTTTGGGGGACTGTGACCTTGACCATTGACAAATTGATCTCAAAATGTATGGCTCCTCTTTGCCATGCAAGTAAGGTATACTGAAAGTTTGGTACCAATACATACCTGGAAACTAGAGATATCGCATGGACAACAAATGTTAACGGATGAATGGACAGAACGTAACATCGCATTACACGACTTCGTCTTCGACAGGCATATGAAAATGGGACTTTTAATGATTTATTGATTTTGGGGTCACGGTGACCTCGACCTAAATTTTGGTACACGACACATTGTCTCCCCTCAATGTATCAATGGACACAAAAAAAAATCATGATTTTTATGAATTTCATGATTTTGGGGGTCACAGTGACATACACTATTGACCGTGACCTAAATTTTGGTACTTGACAAACCATCTCCCCGTAATTTCTCAATGGACACAAATAATCATGATTTTTAAAAATTTCACGATTTTCGGGTCAGTGACCGTGACCTTTGACCTTGACTTACATTTTGGTATGTGACACATCATGTCCATCTAATGTATTTACTGACACAAAAAATGTTATTTTTAATAATTTCCTGATTTTGGGGTCACAGTGACCTTTGACCTTGACCTAATTTTTGGTATGCAACACTTCATTTCCCCCTATTGAATCCACTCACAAACAATTAGTAATTTTTAATGATTTCCTGATTTTTAGGTCACACTGACCATTGACCTTCATTCTGGGGTCACAGTGACCTTGTCTATTGACCTGGACCTAAATTTTGGTACATGACAAAACAGCTACCTGTAATTTCTCAATGGACTGAAAAAAATCATGATTTTTAACAATTTCACGATTTTGGGGTCACCGTGACCTTGACCTACATTTTGGTAGGGGACACATCGTGTCCCACTAATGTATCTACTGACACAAAAAAAATGTTATTTTTAATAATTTCTTGATTTTGGGGTCACCATGACCTTTGACCTTCGATCTTGACCTATTTTTTGGTATGCGACACTTCATTACCCCCTACTAAATCCACTCACAAAAAATTAGAAATTTTTAATGATTTCCTGATTTTTCGGTCACACTGACCATTGACCTCCGACCTCGACCTACATTAGTTAGTCCCACCTAGTATATCCACTCACAAAATATTGCAACTGTGAATAGAAAAAGTTCACAGATATAGACCGGACACGAACACTTCAGTGATTCCCTGTTTTTTAGGCCTGTGACCTTTGACCTCGACCTTCATTTTGGTACGCGACACATCGTCTCCCCGTAGGGTATCCACTCACCAAAAATTGAAACTGTAAATGGGAAACTGTCCCAGATATAGACCGGACACGAGAACCGGACAGACGGACAGACGGACGGAAACCGCCATCACATAATACGTCCGCTTTTGGCGGGCGTATAAAAATAGGTAAAGTTCAGTCAACTTCAACAGGTTTGTGGTCTATTCTCCCCTAATTACATGTGAAACATGAATTCCGAGATCTCACACTCAACGTACAGAATTAGACCTTGAGAAAATAGGTCAGTCATATTGAAGACATCGGGTCCATTATCATTTACATATGTGGATAAATTTGGACATTGTAGTTACACTTAAGGAAATATCGTAACGAACAGGAGTGAACCTGGACAAAATAGGCCAAGGTTAGTCATCTTCAATACACTTCTAGACCATCACCGTATGTGTACATAGTATGAATTTGGAAAGCCTAGCTAGATTTCAGATTATACCATAATAAACAGTAACTGACCTTGAAAAAAAAATCGACCATAGAGGTCCATGTCCCCCGCTAGCAGCACCAGTTATGGTGGATTACATCCACCATAACTGGCGCTGCTGCTGCGGGGGCCATGGCCCTCTATGGTCGATTTTTTTTGGTCGATGATATCTCATATCATTGATAAAGAGTATGATTCGAATATGGAGATATTGCTGATGAGCTTAACATAATCTAATACAGCGGATGGCACCCATATTGGATTATGCACATCAATAAAACATAATACCAACTGTCCTTTCACCAATGTCCATGCACTCCACAAGTTTGAAATAGATTGGTTGAATCGTTCTAGAGTTATTGTCCAGACAATATCTAAATGCTGAAAATCTAAGATGACTGATGGTGGCCATCTTGGATTACACAGGTAACTGAAAAAGCAATGACAACTGTCCTCTCACCATGTTAAGCCAAACTGCAAGTTTGAAATCGATCAGTTGAATTATTCTAGAGTTGCTGTCCAGACAAGATGCAACTGTTTAAAATGCAACATAATCCAATATCGCTCGTACATGTAGATGGCAGCCAAATTGGATTATGCTCGTTCGTGAAACACAATCCTAACCGGGATCTTATCAAGGTCAAGGGACTCCCCAAGTTTGAAGTAGATCCGTTGAATCGTACTCCAGCTATTGTCCGAACAAGATCAAACTGCTTAAAATCCAATGAAATCCAGTATGGCTGATGGTGGCCATATTGGATTAAGCATATCCTTGAAAAACGATCCTAATCCTCCTCTCAACAATGTCAAGGCACTCCCCAGGTATGAAGTATCTCGGTTGAATCGTTCGAGTTATTGTCCGGACAAGATCCAACTGCTTACAATCCAATATGACAGCGGCCATATTGGATTACGCACATTGCTGAAAAACAATCCCAACCGTCCTCTCACCAATGTCAAGGCACACCCCAAGTTTGAAGTTGATCGGTTAAATCGTTCACGAGTTATTGTCCGGACAAGAAAATCTAAGATCAAACTGCTTATAATCCAATATGGCTGACGGCGGCCATATTAGATTACGCACATTGCTGAAAAACAATCCCAACCGTCCTCTCACCAATGTCAAGCCACACCCCAAGTTTGAAGTTGATCGGTTAAATCGTCACGAGTTATTGTCCGGACAAGAAAATCTAAGATCCAACTGCTTATAATCCAAAATGGCTGACGGCGGCCATATTGGATAACGCACATTGCTGAAAAACAATCCCAACCGTCCTCTCACCAATGTCAAGGCACACACCAAGTTTGAAGTTGATTGGTTAAATCATTCATGAGTTATTGTCCGGACAAGAAAATCTAAGATCCAACTGCTTATAATCCAATATGGCTGACGGCGGCCATATTAGATTACCCACATGGCCGAGTTATTGTCCGGACAAGAAAATCTAACATCCAACTGCTTATAATCCAAAATGGCTGACGGCGGCCATATTGGATTATGCACATTGCTGAAAAACAATCCCAACCGTCCTCTCACTGATGTCAAGGCACTCCCCAAGTTTGAAGTAGATCAGTTGAATCGTACTCCAGTTATTGTCCGGACAAGA
>JAVTVY010052453.1:0-26203 GCA_036873755.1 Hanleya hanleyi
AGGACAGATGCAAATGACGGTCTCTGATTGGACAAGAGTCTTTCTTGAATTGTAAACATACCCAACGCGGCTCCCCCAGCGTGGGTATGTTATGATGGAGGGGAAAATAAACTATATGAAAAAAAAAAAACTTGTTGTTGTTGTTGTTCCCTCATGTGTCATCCTTGTTGTTGTTGTTTTCTCTCTCTCTCCGGTCTATATCATGGCGTCAAAACGTCTAGCAGGACCCATACAAGGACCAGTTTTCGACACTAGGTGACCACATCCCGACGGAATGGCCAGTTTTCGACACCGGATGTGCCGCCATCTTGAACATACGTGCCGCCATCTTGGATATGGCCCGTAATGCACCTGGTCAAAATACTCGCTTCTGATTGGCTGAGAGCTCTGTGACGGATTTGAAATACTCGCTTCTGATTGGACGAGAGCTCCGCATTGCGTCTGCGCATGCGCAGAATGATATTCCTACCGCACCATCTCGACCCCAAATACCTTCATGTACTGCCCGAAAATGGCAACTTTCGCTACTACTCGTACCGATGACGTCACCGATGACGTCACAGATGACGCGAACATCCCTCAAATCGGAATGTACACCCCGAAAACTACAAGATGACACCTTCCAGGACGCATTCGAACCGTGAATAGCCCATCTCGACCCCAAATACCTTCATGTACTGCCCGAAAATATCCACTTTCGCTACTACTCGTACCGATGACGTCACCGATGACGTCACAGATGACGCGAACATCCCTCAAATCGGAATGTACACCCCGAGAACTACAAGATGACACCTTCCAGGACGCATTCGAACCGTGAATAGCCCATCTCGACCCCAAATACTTTCCTTCACTGCCCCAAAATGGCCACTTTACTTACTACAACCAACTGCGCATGCGCAGATTGACGCGACATGCATTCAAAAACACACCATTCTGACTCTACCCCACACAAGCTTCACTTTGACACCTCACACGACCCATTCGAACCGTGATTAGTCCATCTCTAACCCAAACACACCCCTACATAGCACCCAAAATGCCTGTTTTTTATGCTACGGCCAGACTGCGCATGCGCAGACTATTGAACACGGACGAACCATTAGCCCAGTCGGATGCTGCTGCACGAGAGCTTCAAAATAAGACCTCACTCGACCCCATTGGACCACCAGGGACTCACCTAGACTCCAACATGTCCACCCCGTATGGCCCTATACACCCATAGCCATGCAGCATAGGCCTATGGGCCTACCCAGGCCTCGGTGACTTTTTTCAAAAATTTCACCGATTCGCACGGGGACACTTCCTATCATGTTCTAAATGACGAGACGAGTAAAACGAGACCCCACAACCCTACCGCAATGTATAGAAGTACGTTTCCCAGGGGCACAAACATTGATCCTATAGACGAAAATCCTGTGACGTCATCGCTGATTGTAAACAGACTGCGCGCATCAGCTCTGTGGCAAAACATTGAAAGTTTCAAGGGAGACAACTCGATTAACATGCAGATTTATAGGCAGTCGTCCCAAACCGTTATCATTTATAGTCGTGGTTTAGCGCCATATATTGAAACGAAATTTATGGATACGATTCATTTGTCACAAAGCTTAAATTCGTTTTTGTATATAATAATATTTTCATGACAAATAATAAGCAAATGAACATTTTAGCAGTGAATAAACTGGGGCTTTCAGTACGGCATATACCGATGGGTTTTAAGCTACCGGGTATTTTAATTTTCATATTTCATGTCCTACGGAACTAAGTTTGAATTTGAACTTCATTATTACAAGATACCTTATCTTCTTTATGGGGCTAAGGTAATGCGACTATATATTTAGAAATAAAATTTGTACTAATGGTAAAGTACCATTGTTTTTACAAAACAATACTTTCGTATCCGCTCTGACCAAATTGTCATTTTCTGTTCATTTGCCACTTTGATCAAAAGCAATCTAGTGTTGCAATGCCACTTTTTATAAGCTGTGACATACATCAAATATCGTTTTGAATCAAGGTCTTAGGTGTCATTTTAGACTCCGGATATATATATGGTCCCAACCTAAACTTTTTATATTGAAGCCTGTCCTGGCGAATTTCGTTAAAAATCTCGACAAATCATGTTACGCGTGTACAAGTAAACATCGCAAGAAATAGCTGAAAATAATGATATTATTATGAAAATAATTCATGGCATTCATATTTTCATGATCCTATAATACTGAGATGAAAATATGTATTTAGGTTTTCTTTCTATGGATGCGTTTGCAAAGGAAAGTTATCAAAACCTATACTGTCGGGGAATATCGCGAAAAATTCGTGTCAAATCGGCACCATCTTTTCCCATTAATATTACAAGGAAGCTGCTAAAGAAACAGAAATGATATTTTATTTCATGATCCTTTAATACTAGACAAGAAATTTATGCATTTAGATTTTTATTTTACGGAAGCCTTTTCAAGTAAAGTTATCAATATACCAAGTGTCGGTATCGCGGAAAAATTCAGGGTGAATTGACGCCATCTTTTTTGATAATTACTACAAGAAAACAGCTATAGATACAGCAAAAATATTTATATTTTCATGATCCTATAATACTCGAGATGAAAAATAGGCAGTTAGATTTTTATTTCATGGATGAGTTTTCATAGTAAGTTAACGCTATTGAAACCTGGTGTCGGTATATCGCGGAAAATTCGTGGCGAATACAAGCTAACTTTTCTTGCATACATTACAAGAAGAACGAAGAATATACATAAACGTTTATATTTTCATGATCCTATAATACTCGAAATGAAAACTATTTATTTAGATTTGTATTTTTTGGATGCATTTTCAATGAAAGTTATTAAAATGTTTTGTGTCGGTGTATCGCAAAAAAATTCCCGTCGAATCGACACCATGCATCTTTTACGGCAAACTTCTCGTCGTGAGGTGAAAGAAATGTGTAGCAAAAGATATATTTTTGAAACGGGTATCTGTACAGGTTTAAAAATAACTAAACAGAATAAAATATCGAAGAGATACAGGCAGAGTTATCAAGTGTTGGTTACCATCTCCGGCGTATCCCCCATCATATTTTCGCGGAATGTAGGCCGTGCCCACTGCCCTGTTTGCCCAGCTTTGAAGATTGCTATAATGTCAATTTACTGAGAATTTGTCATAAAAATATTTTTTATAAACAATGCATGATATACGTTTTTTGACCAATGTATCGCGGAAATAAATTTCCTACGATAGATGACGCTAAAATCACGACTATAAATGTGAGCCGTCTTAGGCCATTGCCTGTTAATTTGCACGTTAATCGAGTTGTCTCCCTTCATTCGAAGAGTTTTCTGCCACATAGTGTGTGCGCGCAACTCCGGAAGTTGGACCCGATTGTAAACATTGGCAAGCTATGTATACCCTCAGTATGGGACTATATGGGGTTCGGTGACTTTTTTCAAAAAATTCACCGATTCGCACGAGGACACTTCTTATCATGTTCTAAATGACGAGACGAGTAAAACGCGACCCCACAACCCTACTGCAAATGTATAGAAGTACGTTTCCCAGGATGGTCCTATACCTCCCATACCCCATATAGGCATTTTCCCGTAATTTAGGATAAAGTCCGTATTCCGTATTTTTTCAGGAAAATTTTTACATACCATATGACCTAGCCAGCAAATACCCTCTCACTTGTGGCTCACTCCTTGATACCTCACTCGACCCCATTGGTCCATTAGTGGCTCCCCTAGCTCCAAAACGTCTATTTTCATACCCTTCGGCCACCGCGCATGCGCAGAATGCCGATAGTTAAACCCCACACCCAACCCATTAGATGCCCCTTCACCTAAGCTTCACTTTGATACCTCACTCGACCCCATCGGACCATTAGGGGCTCCCCTAGCTGCAAAACGGCTATTTCCATACCCTTCGGCCACCGCGCATGCGCACAATGCCGATATTTCAATCCCAAACCCAGCCCATTAGATGCCCCCTCACCTAAGCTTCACTTTGATACCTCACTCGACCCCATTGGTCCATTTTATCTAGGGGGACTACTTTTTCTCCGGCGCTTTTCCCGGCGACCGCACGACCACCAAAATCGCATCACCGCGATAAAATGCATGTGGAACTATTTTTACCTCGCAAAATTGACCTCTCCTGAAAGGAGGCTTTGGTCGGGAATTGAAAATACTCTTCGCTTCATCATTGAGAGCTCTGTGACAGATTTGAAATACTCGCTTCTGATTGGACGAGAGCCGCCACGTGACCGCCACAAATTTGCATAAATCGGCGGGAATTTCAACTTTATATACTACTTACGTAGTTGTTGTAAAGGCGAATTCAGGAGATAATAGTACATTTGCGTACACTTCGCCATCCATAAGATGGCTTGCGAATCGTGTGTCTCCATTATCGCGGAGTGATATTCGGTACTTCGGCGGAAAACAGACTCGAGAAATCTGATAAAATACAGGTTTTCCTACCACTTCGAAAACAAATATTGCCTGGGCTTGCAAAATATATACGTATGAATAACTTTCGTGTCATCCAAGAGATGCGGTAGATCTGTAATTTTGAACAAGTGGGACATCACACGACTCGAAAATGGCGGGTTACGTTGGGGTTACGTCGGTAGACTTTAGCTGATTGGCTGACGAAGTCAAGTGGTATTGATTTCTGGAAATTCTCTCTTGCAGTTGCCGAAAGTAGGCTGAAGATGGATAGACACGATCCCAGGGTCAGTCTTACCGCGAAAAGATGACCCAGATGGTTACAGGTTGGATAATAGCAGTGAAGTCAATTGTGAATCGCGTGGGTCGGTATACAAGATACTGTGCTTCTGAGACGAGTTCAATCACCTCGCAAACCATTACTACAGAAACTGGTTTCGTATTGTAACTAAATTTCCATCGAGTTTGAATGGCATGCAAATCGTGTTGTTTTGTCAGCATAGTTAAACTTTGATGAGCTAATCAGCGACGATACTTCAAAGTCGAATAACATGTAGCATTAATATTATTGTGTCAGGTAAACTAAAAATGGGGATACGCTTCACATTATCATTCGATCATTCCATCGTCATTTGTCGTTTATTCCAGGCGACGTGCGACATGAGAAATGTAGTTTGGGGTATATTTTGTATTCATAATATTATTTATAATCATATATAGTAATAGTACTGAAGGCATAGACGCCTATCCCTGATGAGAACGTGAGTACTATCGAATACGTATGGAGATATAATTTGGTGAGTATGTGGATCGGAAATATCGATGTTATGAGCATTATGTGATACAAGCAAGTAATGTAGGCTAAGATGAGAGACTTGTGATTATGGAGAGATTTATTTCCAAATCAAGTTTGTAACTGGGTTGGCTTATAAGATTTGAAAACAATGTTTTCCTGTGGTTACCAATTCGAAACCCGGGATGGCCGATAATGTCCTCTCGGGAATAGACAACTTTATAGTGGAGCCATCTTAACCTCGATGTTTGCGATTGGCCATTGGAATAGATATATAGATGTGAAAAATAAAATAAGACTCAGATAGGGCCATCTTGGAAATTGAAGGTGGCCGGTATTACACCAACGCTATTGTGAAATATCCCTAAAATAACAGCGTATCAACTAGAATAATGTTCATGTATTATGCGGTTAGCGAATTATTGACTGAACTCGGCTCAGATGGCGACCATCTTGAAATCCAAGATGGCCACGACGGCCATATGACTTGTCTAACATCGAGATTGAATTTTCTGTCAATATTCGGACAATGACTAACAAAAATATTGCCAAACAGATAAAACAGTGTGGGTTTCTAGATGGTAATGTGGGCTTCTGGTGGCCATTTAAAAAAATGAGCGTTGTGACCTACATAGGAAAAGTTCACGGTGGCTCCATATCTAGAAATGCGCCCCAGGGCAAGATGTACCTCTATACCAAATTTCATGCTTTTTATGCAAAAACGGCACAATTTTATCACATATTGACTGGACTACCAGTGGTGGCCACTGAAGAACCGACTGTCGGGACAAAAGTGGCTGCCACGGTGGACAGAAGTAATCGGGCCACCGGTGGGCCGATGAGCAAAACTTTAGCGATCCTTCGGCGGTGGCCAACCGCTGATCCGATATCTGGCCCAACAATGGCTGCCACTACTGAATCGATCGTTGGCCCAATTGTGGTCGTCACTGGTGAACCGATTGTTGGCCCAATAGTGGCTGCCACTGTTGACCAAATTGTTGGCTTGACATTGGCTGACGCTGCTCAACCGGCTGGTGATCAATCAGAACCAATCGTTCGATGCTGTAAATTCTGTAATAATTCAATGGAATGAAGTGACATGTCCCACCATAAAATGATCATATTTATTTAGTACACTTCACTAAATTATCCAACATCTACAAATAATCCATTATTTCTTAATCATCGTTGTGATGATTTCACAGGTTTAGCGAATTAAATTTAATGTGATGAATGAAGTTTGTCAAAATTTTTTAGCTGATTGAATTATTTGAAGATTTAGCGTATATTCCACTAGACAATCAGTTACACATACTAATTAAGCGACATGACAGAACTAGACAATCAGTTACACATACTAATTAAGGCGACATGACAGAACTAGACAATCAGTTACACATACTAATTAAGCGACATGACAGAACTAGACAATCAGTTACACATACTAATTAAGGCGACATGACAGAACTAGACAATCAGTTACACATACTAATTAAGGCGACATGACAGAACTAGACAATCAGTTACACATACTAATTAAGCGACATGACAGAACTAGACAATCAGTTACACATACTAATTAAGGCGACATGACAGAACTAGACAATCAGTTACACATACTAATTAAGGCGACATGACAGAACTAGACAATCAGTTACACATACTAATTAAGGCGACATGACAGAACTAGACAATCAGTTACACATACTAATTAAGCGACATGACAGAACTAGACAATCAGTTACACATACTAATTAAGGCGACATGACAGAACTAGACAATCAGTTACACATACTAATTAAGGCGACATGACAGAACTAGACAATCAGTTACACATACTAATTAAGGCGACATGTTGGCGACTGTAGTCTTCTTTTCAATAAGTAAAATTTTCACCAAAGAAGGCTTGTAAGATCCCATTTTCCAATATAGGTTTGTTAACTTTGCTATATCAGCGCTCGTGAACAAAGGAATAATCTCATTCTTTTGACAGCGCTCAAATCGAAGACTATGTCGTCGATTCTCACGACAAACGAAATGAAATAAAATCTTTAATAATTTTAAATGCAGAACATTCTCGGCATAAAAAAAATCAACGAAATATGATAGGTCATCTTGCCATTTTATTCGGCGATATGTTTTTGGAATTAATAATATATTTCATTTTAAGTAGGACATGTGAAAAATTGAACCTCAATTCGAGAAGAAAGTCTTAGATGGCAAGATTTATTTTTTCAAATGTTTTCAATGTTTTTGATGCTGTTCAAAATCTGAAATTATATGTTTTTTATTAAGAATACTAAGAATGTATTAATGGGACTACAAAAACCACAACACCATATTCAAATTTTTATTAGATATATTATTCAATCAGAATTTTGGGACCCTGCGGATGCTTCAAGCCGACCGTCTCTAGACTTTTTGAATGATGCTGCTTGGTCAGCTCGGCTGCTCCGCCCGCCATCCCAATCACATGAATTCTTCAGCCGACAGCAGTTTCACATAATTTTTCGTTAGTTTGTAGGTGATGTTTTCTCCCGCACCCTAAAACAGAAACGGACAAGGCAATGGTCAAAATTGCACCATAGGAACAAAACTGGTCGTTACGAGAATTTAGAAGTAGCTAATCGAATTTGTCCGATCTGCGATAACAATGTCGTTGAGGATGAGTACCATGTACTGTTGGATTGTCCAGCCTATGATGATTTGAGATGCGATTTAATGATGGAGATTGATGCACTGGAATATGAATTTTTTTACCATCAACCAATAAGTGACATACTGTCGGTAATACTGAGTACTGAAAGTCTGATTAAAACTAGTGCTAAAACCTGCCATAATATTTTGGAAAGACGTCGGAATATTTTATACCATTATTGTATTTTAATTGATATATTCTACTACTGGGAATGTTTTATGTCCCTCATAACTCTTATAGAGTGGCTTCTTGTGTTTTAGAATGTACACTATTGTAACCAACAGGAATGGTGAGACAGAAATAAATAAATAAATAAATAAAACCAGACTTGTGTATTAAACGGTTGGGCGAATTGAAACAGTTTCTACTTGAAAGAGATTATCCCGACGGAGTCATTGAGAATGGATTTTCTAAAGTTCTCTCAATATAGATCAACACGTTAAGAAATCTTTCATTAATACGCACAATCCTAATAACGACAACTTTCCCCCAATGTTAAAAATAACTTAACCATTCCTTTAATGGAGTTAAATTCATAAATGCAAAACGACAAGGCCCCAACTTAAAGAAATTGCTTACAAAGGCTAAGCATGAGCTAAGTTCCGATCAAGTACATACAACATCAAAATGCGGAGACGTACGATGTAAATGTTGTCTAAATCTTACTATTATCAGTTCAGATGGGAGGGGTCCCTGAGCTAAGCGGTGAAATTTTTCGAAAAGTACCGGGTAGGTCTGTATATAGGCCCATATATCCCCATACTGGGTATGGGGGTATAAGTCTATACTGGGTCGACGTTTTGGGGCCTAGGTGGGCCCCTAATGATCCTATGGTGTCGTATGAGGTCTTATTTTGAAGCTCACGTGGAGGAGCATCCTACTGCACTATCTGTCTTATGTTTTCAATATTCTGCGCATGCGCAGTGCGGCCGTAGTATAGAAAGCAGGCATTTTTGGGGGTATGTGGGGAGTGTTTGGGGGTAGAGATGGATCCCTATGGGTCCAAATGGGTCGTGAGAGGTGTCCAAGTGAAGCTTTTGTAGGGTAGAGTCAGAATGACGTGTTTTTGTTATTGCAAGTCGTGTCAATCTGCGCATGCGCAGTTGAGTGTAGTAAGTAAAATGGCCATTTTGGGGCAGTGAAGGAAGGTATTTGGGGTAGAGAGGGACCATCCTTGGTCCGAATGAGTCGTGGGAGGTGTCATTTTGTAGCTCTCGGGTTGTATATGTATATCCCGATTTAAGGGGTGTCCATATCATCTGTGACGTCATCGGTGACATCAGTAGGAGTAGTAGCGAAAGTGGGCATTTTTGGGCAGTGAAGGAAGGTATTTGCGGTAGAGAGGGACCATCCTGGATCCGAATGCGTCGTGTGGGGTGTCATTTTGTAGCTCTCGGGGTGTAGACCCCGATTTGAGGGCTGCCCATGTCATCTGTGACGTCATCACGACGAGTAGTAGCGAAAGTGGGCATTTTGGGGCAGTGAAGGAAGGTATTTGGGGTAGACATGGACCACTATTGGTGCGAATGGACCGTGTGGGGTATCAGTGTGAAGCTCTCGTGGGTCAGACTGGCTTGTTTTCATTGGAAGTCGCGTCAATCTGCGCATGCGCAGTTGGCCAGTGGGTTTTTTCCCCTCGTACCTCCGTCTTCCATCAGGGTACTGTGGTGTTACATCCGGGTCCTCATCTTACATCAGAATTTTTCCATGTTTACTGTCACGTGACCGGAACCGGTGGCTTCCATGCACAGAATACATATACTCTGCGTATGTCCATGTACTCCTATGTGCCTGTATATGTACTATTTGCCTGTACATGTAATCTGTTCATGTACATTTACTCTTTCAATACACATCTTCCTTGTCCATGTAAATGTATTCTGTGCATGTCATTCTACATTCTGTTCAAATCCATGTACATACCCTCCGTCCATGTCGCTATATTGCTGACATATTGCGGAATGCAACGTTAAACCTTAATTCTTTCTCTCTCAATGAACATGCACTCTGTACAATGTCGCATGATGTAAACCGGTGAGAGAACAACAACAACTAGGATGACAGGTCAATCATTTTATTATCCCCTCCAATACATCGTACCCAAGCTGAGGGAGCCGCGTTGGGTGTGTTTACAATACAAGTAGCCTCTTGTCCAATCAGAGGCCGCCATTTGCAACAACAACAGGGATGACAGATGAGAGAACAACGACAACAACAAGTTTTCATATAGTTTATTCTCCCCAATGTTACATCATACCCAAGCTGGGGGAGCCGCGTTGGGTGTGTTTACAATACAGGTAGCCTCTTGTCCAATCAGAGGCCGCCATTTTCAACAACAACAAGGATGACAGATGAGAGAACAACAACAACAACAACAACAAGTTTTCATATAGTTTATTCTCCCCAATGTTACATCATACCCACGCTGGGGGAGCCGCGTTGGGTATGTTTACAATTCGAGAAGACTCTTGTCCAATCAGAGACCGTCCTTTGGTGCTGTATCTGTCATTTTCGTTCTTGCCCGTTAGATGTATTCTCGGCTGCTCTTGTCCAATCAGAAGCCATCCTTAAGAAAGTCCCATCTTCGGCCATGTTCGTTCTCATCCGTTTGTTCTAATCGTCGTAGGGCAGTCCAGTATATTTTTAGGGCAGCATGTCCTGAAAGAGTTGTTTGCGCATGCTGATCGCATTTTCCAGGGCCTCGGTGGGTAGTAGCCCCATATCCTCTTCCAAGTGACGCTTGGTCTTCATGATGGACCTGTGGGTGGGGTCGCCTTTCATTTCAAGCGGTAGTAAGGTATACTGTTCATAGATCGCCATGGCTGTTTTCCTGATGCAGGGGTTCATTTGGGTGTATTCCTGTTGTAAGTTATCCTGTCCGGCGTCCTCGATCGCTGCAGCGTGAGTATTGATAGCTGCGCTCACAATACGATCCCAGAAGGTAGGTTCTGCCTCATTTTCCACGGACGTATGCTGACTATCTGAGGTCAAGCTCTCCGTATCACTAGATAGACTCTCAGCAATCTCTGTTTCGGTATCAGTCGATACATTCTCAGCAGTCTCTGTATCAGCATCCGCCTCAACGGACTCCTCGGAGTCTTCAATCCCATGTATATTTTTCTGGTGTAGCATCATATCGTAATGTCTGGCGAACGTGCGTTCACACTCAGAGCAAGTATAAGCCATGTTGACGGTTGAACGTCGAAGGTGCGTGTTTTGGGAATACACTTGCTTTTATAGACAGTAACACCCTTCAACGCTTAGCTTAGCGCTTCATCGCCCTGGTGAATTAGCCCAAAAGCTCTGATTTTCATGGAATTGACACTAATTCATTGAAATGCGGTGACGCCCGTCGTTACGCTCGTCTCAACGCCTTGTTTCTTTTGTGCTATTGCTCTGACATACGCCGCTTTCCAGTTCATGCCCGAGGTTTTCAACATCGACGTTGTTCTTTCAATTTCCCTATGGACTGGGTCCTTATCCAATAATTTCAGATGTGTCACGAGGCTGACATATAATAAAGCTCTTCGTAGTCTGGGTGCCGATCTGTTATGGGCTAAAATTGCGGCTTCCTCTTTCGAATACCCTTTGCGTTGAAACTTGTTTTCTGTGGCCCTCAACGTCTTTCCCATCTCGGCGTTCATACTTTCTTTGAACAAATCCTTCCATAGGCTCGAGTTCACATTATGTTCATTCCCTTGTACGGGTTTGAGTTGGTCCTTCACGGTTGGTTGATATTCCGGGACTGATGGTCTGAAGAGGCCCCGCTGTATGGGGGTGGGTTGCTACTGCTGCTCTGTCAGATGTGGTCTCGGTGGATGGTGTCGGGGTATATGACGTTGCGGTGATGCCTCGCCGGGTAACAAGTGGGTCGTCAGCCGGTGATCTTCGGGGGTATGGCCTTTTAAATCTACGAACAGGTAGCCGTACGTACGACTTGTTGCCCCTTGAAACGCCTGCATGAAATGGTCGATGTTCTGAGGATTTGTGCTCTGTCAATGGGATTGGAGAACGACACAAAGTATTGGCAGTACAAGGCAATATCTCTGGACGCCTTCCTTTGAGGAAAGAGATTCTGGGTCAAATAGATGACGGACAGATTCCGGTGATGGGATCCTTTAGTAAACAAGTCGGCGACGTGTGAATTGTCCTTGATCGCACTCATCAGATCATCTAACACTACCACGTTGGTCTGCTCGGGGTCAAAGTAATACGGTTCGTTTATGTCGTGAGGAATCCCTGCGACGAAGGTCACATTCTGTAACCTGGTAGTTTCGTAGGCGGACTGCCATTGGCTATAACGCCAAACAACATCTTCCTCTAAGAACTTCATCCCCCAAGACGTCTTTCCACATGCCGTAGGGCCGCTCACCCTCATCGTATAGGGATGCTCTACTGTTCTTGTTGGACCTATAGCGGGAATCGGCGGTGTCTCTTGGTTGTATTTGCATTGAATGTGCCTGAGCATACTATGGCGACGAGAGAGGGTTCTCTGACAGAACGTAGACGTAGTCGACAAATACATATGGACTGATGAGGGACACATGTTCATTCCTATATTCACAGACACCACCCTCAACACCACCACCACCACACCACGCCCGTCAACACCACCACCACCACCACCACACACCACCACACCACCACCACCACCACCACCACCGGGCGTTGACACCCGTCAACGCCACCACCACCACCATCACCACCACCCCCACCAACGGGCACACACACCTGGTGCACCCTGTACCCTATAGCCCGTAGGGCATAGGGTACACCAGGGTGTGGGTGCAGCGATCGAGGACGCCGGACAGGATAACTTACAACAGGCATACACCCAAATGCGCTCCTGCATCAGGAAAACATCCATGGCGATCTATGAACAGTATACCTTAGGGGTCACGTCCAATCGACCGAGACGGTTTCTCGATAAACGAGTAAAACCGATAAATATCTCGTCTGGAAGGGTCGCGGTTTATCTCTATCGATTGTTGTCCCGATTTGCTTCCGGTTTTCTCTCGAAGTAAAAATCCACCTCGATCCCCCTCGAAATAAATCGACTTGCTTTGAGAATGGAATCGAGATGCCTTCAAATAAAGGTTGGACTATTCGGAAGACGAATCATCGCTCCATATGTACTTCTCTGTGGCAGCGAGACTAATCTCGGCGAGTACATATGCATTATGCCATGGATAATGAAGTACATTGAACATGATTCTTTTAACATTATTTTGTTATTCCGTCCAGAGATCTCTAGTCGCATACATGCTCTGGCAGCGCAATTTTTAGGTAAAAAGGTAAAAAACATCACCAATTGAATTACATAATTTGGCTCATTATTATTCAGTGTAAATTATTTCGAACCTGTTTTAGAATTTGAATCTGTTTTAGATATGTCCACGAACTGCGAATTGTAATAAATTCTACAAGTCTAAGGGAAAAATTCCATATGTTCTTCTGAAAGTATATCGGAATGGGGGGAGGGGTCCATGATATTAATTATTTGATAGGATCTCGACTTGAAAATTTATTGTACCACGTCTCTTCAAAGATTTCCCCGGTTTTCAGAAATACAGCAGCTTTTAAGACCACAGGGGCGGCAGGTAATGTATTGGAAACCGGATAATATAAACATAAACATGCGATCTATGTGTTTGAGCATTCCATATAAGCTTTTCACACTGACAACACGTGGTATTGTTGTGGTGAAATGCACATGAACGTTGATTTAAAGTCTTATTGCACTCGGACGCTAATTGCTTTCATTTCCTTCTCTCTCTTCCCTGTTGTTTCAAGCCGACGGCTTTCACAGACCGAATGTGGCGTGAATTATCAACACCTCTTGTTCCGATTGTCATTATTTCCGCTAATCTCTACCAGGCAAGCTTATATCAGAAATAATTATATCTTCTTACTTGAATTATATTTCAAGACAGTAATTCTGCAACGATTGACACAAAATAAAACAAATTACACACCGAGGTTAAAACACCGGTGAAACACTTCATTTTTCGGTTGAAACGATTCATGTTTGGTTTAAAACAATTTTATGGAAAAATAATTATAGCATGCTTTCATATCATATTATTCAGATTATATCCAGTTGATGTGTCATTTATTCCGCGTCGGATATTAGTCAGTTATACAATCAGTGTCTGAGAAAATCATTCAATTTTATATTGTTAATTTCTATAGATAAATGAAACTTTTCTCTCAATTGGATTCAGATCATGGATATATCGATAAAACATACGACATGCTTATACGACGATCGCTCACCCCCCAAATATGGTACCCGCACAATGCAGCTGAATATTCCTGATCACTCCAATTATATCACCGATGACACGGAGGGTGAAAATACACATTTTGGTCAAATTAATACGCATCAGTCTAAGTATTACTTCGAACATGAAGCAAGGTCAGTCTTAATGTCATCGTCACCCTCGGATACATCTGTGCTTTCAGTGCTTCACATTAATGCAAGAAGTCTTAAAAAACATTACACAGAAATCATCAGTTTACTGCACGACCTCCGTCATAAGTTTTCTGTTATCGGAATATCTGCAAGTTGGCTCGATCCAGCGACTGAGGAGCTCTACAACATCCCCGGTTATAAACCTTTTCCATTATCCAGGAAAAACAAAAGAGGGGGTGGGGTAATTTTATATATTAGAGATGACATAACAAATTGTTCTATCCGAAAGGATCTTTCACATTCCGACTGCAACGACGAATATGAGTCTTTATTCCTTGAACTAACAGACAGGAACATTTCGCATGTGATAGGAATAATCTATCGCCCACCTAATAAAAATGTAGATTACTTCAACACTAAGCTAGTACAACTGTTAAAGATCTTAAAACCCGAAAAGAAAAATTGTACAATAATGGGGGACTTCAATATCGATTTATTTAAAGCACAAAGCCATTGCCCAACAAAACAATTCTATGAAACCCTGAAGTCATTTTATTTCTTCCCAAAAATAACAAAGCCTACTCGTGTTAAATCACATTCAGCTACTTTAATTGATAATATTTTTACCAACTTCCACGAAGATGATATCTGTTCCGGTGTCCTTTTCTCTGATATCTCCGATCACTTTCCAGTCTTCCACATTAGTAAGCATTTGACCTCTACCGTTCCCAACACGCAGAATATTGAATATCGTCTAATAAACACTGATAGGAAAACTCTCTTCGAAGATAAAATAAAGCAAACCGACTGGAGCCTTGAACCTGACGAGAAAGATGTCAGTAACGCCATGCAAACATTTTCTAACAGATTCAATGTTATCTACAACGAATGTTTCCCAATTATAACGAAACGGCCTCCAAAAATAAAGATCATCAAACCCTGGATAACACCAAGTCTTCTGACATCCATACGGGAGAAAAACAGACTCTACAGACTTCATCTGTCCAAAAAAACTCTAGAAAACACTTTACAGTACAAACGTTATCGTAATAAATTAAACCACACCTTAAAACACGCAAAGAAGAAATATTATGAAGATAAATTTAACGACCACAACAATAATATAAAGAACACGTGGAAAACGATTAATGAACTAATGCAACGGAAAAAAACATCGATATTATACCGCAAATGGTCAACATTAACGGCCATGAGACCACTGATTCTTTGGAAATAGCAAATCATATGAATGAATACTTTTGCACTGTCGCTTCTGAGCTAGCATCTAAAACTCCAATTACGACTAAGAATTTTGATAGTTACCTCAACGAGACATATCCTGCTGAACTATTCTTAGCACCTTGCACACCACAGGAAGTTATTGTTACCATTTCTCAATTGAAAAATGGATCACCAGGAACCGATGGAGTCCGTATGTCACTAATCAAATTAAACCATTTCTCAACATATTGCTGTTCCATTATCTTTTATTATTAACTTATCTTTCCAGACAGGTATAGTTCCTAATCCTCTAAAAATTGCCAAAGTGACCCCTGTTTTCAAATCTGGCGACACTAATTCTATTGCAAATTATAGGCCCATATCTGTTTTACCCTGTCTAAGTAAGATACTAGAGAAACTTGTCGCCACAAGGACAAATTCGTTTCTGGAAGAAAACAGCATAATTTGTCCCAGTCAGTATGGATTTCGTGCGAACCACTCAACCTCTCTAGCTGTACTGTCTCTATACGACCAGTTAATCAATGCAAAAGATTCAAAGAAATATAGTATTACCACATTTTTGGACTTATCTAAAGCTTTTGATACAGTCAACCACGAAATACTTTTGCACAAACTTCAATATTACGGTTTTAGGGGAAAGGTAAATGATTGGTTTCGTAGTTACTTAACTTCTCGATATCAATGTGTATCTCTTAAGAACACACTATCTGAGCATCATGCAATTTCCTGTGGTGTGCCTCAGGGCTCGATACTTGGTCCTCTTCTCTTTTTGATTTATATAAATGATATTCTCAAAGCTTCCACTGTTCTTAATATTATATTGTTTGCTGACGATACAAGCGCCACATACTCTAACACCGATCCATCTATTCTAATCAAAACAATGTCTGATGAATTAATCAAGCTTCAAGATTGGTTCTCCTGCAATAAACTGTCATTGAATATAAAAAAAAACGAAATACATGATTATCAAACCAACACGAAAATCAGTATCCAATCTTCCTAAACTTTCCGTCTCAGGCCAAGACATCGAACACGTAGACAGCTACAAATTTCTAGGAATTTTCTTCAATGATAGACTGAATTGGAAAACGCATATAGATCAGCTATGTTCAAAACTGTCGAGAAATATTAGTGTAATCAATAACATAAAACACTGCCTAACCAAACAAACATTAATGACTCTTTATTATTCCCTATTTTATTCCTATATTTCTTATTGTAATGTGTGTTGGGCCAATACTTATTCCTCCCATCTTCAACCACTTGTCTTATTACAGAAGAGACTAATTCGAATCACCAAATTTAGCGACAAATACTCCCATACTGCACCTATATTCAAACAGACTAATATATTACCAATGGGAAAAATGAACGATTATCTCACCTTAATATTTGTTCACAAATTTATCCACCATAATGTTTTTCTTCCTTTCGCGTATCAAAATTGCTTTACAAAACAATCCTCTGTACACAACTATCCAACCAGGCACTCACATTTCAATCTGTTCAGAACATCTTGTCCATCTCAACTCTCTTTCTATAGTTTGAGATTGAAAGGCCCACGAATCTGGAACATTCTCCCAGCTAATTTAAAGCACATTACTTCAAAGTCCCTATTTAAAAGGGAGCTAACGAAAAATATTATGAGCGCAACAGAGAGTGATCATCACGCTCGGTAACTCAATATCACTTTATTTGAAAGGTACACATTATTTATTATATCTGATTATTTAACGTATTGCTGACATGGATACATGTACTTATTATCTTCACAGGACAATTCATATTTAATGGTACAACTGCACAATGTCAGACTATTTCTATTCACCATCTGTTTATATATATAATTATACTCTCGCTGTTTAATGTTTTACAACATATATATTCTTAGGGATAAAACAAACCCGCAAGGGTTTTATTCCCGCCAATATACAGACAATATGGACGCATTCCACATTGATTTATATGCATATCTTCTCTGTATGGTGAATAAAAATTTCAATTCAATTCAATTCAATTCACAACACCCTGATCGCCTGAAAACTAAGAAACGACCAATTTAAGTGAAACAAAACACGAACATATTCAAACCGGCGGGACCCCATTCGAGATTACCGATCAATTTCGTATCCATCTAGAAAACCGGGACGTTTCGATCGAGATAGAACCGGGAGCAAACCGGGAGGCGTCGTCAGGGGTCCCGATTCTGCCCGCCCGGCTTCAGCCGAGAAATTTCTCGATCCATCTCGAAGGCATCGAGAAAGTGCCTCGATTAATTGGACGTGACCCCTTACTACTGCTTGAAATGAAAAGCGACTCCACGCACAGGTCCATTATGAAGACAAAGCTATCACCCACAGATGCCCTGGAAAATGCGATCAGGATGCGCAAACAACTCTTTCAGGCCATGCTGCTCGAACAATATCCTGGACTGCCCGACGACGATTAGAACAAACGGATGAGAGCGAACATGGCCGAAGATGAGACTTTCTTAAGGACGGCTTCTGATTGGACAAGAGCAGCCGAGAATACATCTAACGGGCAAGAACGAAAATGACAGATACAGCACCAAAGGATGGTCTCTGGTTGGACAAGTCTTCTCGAATTGTAAACATACCCAACGCGGCTCCCCCATCGTGGGTATGATGTAACATTGGGGAGAATAAACTATATGAAAACATGTTGTTGTTGTTGTTGTTGTTGTTATCTCATCTGTCATCCTTGTTGTTGCAAATGGCGGCCTCTGATTGGACAAGAGGCTACTTGTATTGTAAACACACCCAACGCGGCTCCCCCAGATTGGGTATGATGTACTGGAGGGGATAATAAAATGATTGATCTGTCATCCTAGTTGTTGTTGTCCCGGTTTACATCATGCGACATTGTACAGAGTGCATGTTCATTGAGAGAGAAAGAGAGAGAGAGAGAGAATTAAGGTTTAACGTCGCATTCCGCAATATTTCAGCTAAATATCGACATGGACAGAGGGTATGTACATGGATTTGAACAGAGTATGTTCACATGGACGTGAACAGAGTACATTTACATGGACAAGGAAGATGTGTATTGACAGAGTAAATGTACAGACAAATTGTACATGTACAGGCACATAGTACATGTGCATGGATATGCACAGAATACATGGACATGCGCAGAGTATGTATTCTGTGCATGGAAGCCATCTGGCATCAGACTACAGTTAATCACTTCCGGGTCAGTGCCAACGACCTGCATTGCTCAGAAATTTGAGAGCAGATCTTTACGGATTTTATGAGCTGCCATTTTTCAGCATGTCTGATACATCTGATATTTCAATTTGCAGATGAGGCTTTAGACTGTACTTCCTGGTGTTGATTTGGGCCACTTTGGGAAAAGCATGGTGGATGGAGATATGATCAGTGAAGGATGAGAAGGCTCCCTGTTTATAAATTGAATGACATTCTGCAGCACCAATCAGCTGTCAGTGGCGGGAATTTGAAATTTCCATGGTCAACATCTGTCAAGACTTTCAGTTAGTGTCCCACAAGATGAATATTGTCATGCCAAGTGGATTTATGCATCGGTAGTTTTCTGGATTTTTTGTGATTTTTTATGCTAATACATAACAAGTAACAAAATTAATAGTGGGCTGGTGCCACCTGTCTTGTGCCAACTTCCGGTTCCGGTCACGTGACAGTAAACATGGAAAAACCCCGATGTAAGATGAGGACCCGGATGTAAAACCACAGTACCCGGATGGAAGACGGAGGTACGACGAGAAAAACCCACTGGCCAACTTCGCATGCACAGATTGATGCGAAGCATTGGAAGGCAAACCACTCAAGACTGATTAAATCGCAAAAGTTGACAGTGTGTGCTATGCTTAAATGCTCCTTGATTACAATATGGGTTTCATTGGAAACGAGCTCAATTGAACCCAAGATATTCCTTACACATGCAGAGTAGACAGCAACAGGGCTATACCCCGAAAGGGCCAAAGGAGGAGAATGGCCCAGGAGATAATGTGCAATAAAGGGAAGTTTCATCAGGTCAGTTGATCAATGATGTGAGAGGTATGGAATCAGTTGATTAACAATTTTCAGGAAATCACAAGAAAAGTTAACAGACACCATACCCTAATACGCCCCATCAAAATTGACGGACATATAAAAAAGTACGAAATGGTCTTCGTAAGTTCACACAGATCCTAGAGCTTACACGTACACTCATCCACTACCTAGGCGTGTTGCTACACCTAAACCTCATACTTGTAAAGATGAACCAGTTTGTACAAATATCAAGTATCAGCAGTACCCAATTCAACAACACACCTTCATTAATTCATTTATTTCAGGTACCCATCCTCGCAACTCCAACAATACAACACCTATTTATCAAGCTGTGAAAAGCCCATGAGTACCGTATTCTAAACAATTTGAATACAACGCATGCACGACAGATCTAGAAGGAGTTTGAGTTCACGTGAAGGAGAATGCTTAGATAAAAATAACATGTAAATATACAAGTCGATGAAAAACTCAAGATGACAGGTTGATATGTCGAAATTTTCATCTTTTCCCGAACTTGATCCAGACCAAATTACAAGCGTCTAGTCCGTCATTCATAATCCAGCCGTCGTCCATTAGAGAATATCCGCGTCCATAATCCAAAGACATTCCATTTCCATATAACAGTATTAGCACCAAATTCAAAAAGACAAAAGTATACATAAACATAGGCTTGTTTCCTGCAAGAGAGAAGCGGTCAACAGTTTTCAATGATGCCGGCAAGACATCATGATGTTCCGAAAATATCAAATCCGTATCGCTGATCAGTATTCTTAATCCATAATATTCCTTATAGAGTCGTCATCTAAAAAAAGATGTATCTCAGTCACGCTTTGATTGTGACTGTTCATATGAGTACCATGAGGATCTTGAAGTACATGGGCTCATACGGCCCCTAGCCCCGGGTTAAGCGGAATTAGACACATGTTACGAAACGTAGCCCCATAGATCTTGCACGCTACGTTCGTATTTTGCTATCAGCATGCGATATGTATCGCCAAATTTGAGAAACTTTGAGTGGAGGCGCTTGGTGGAATAGCCCTGTTTTATAAGTTTCTGCAACAATGTTTTGTGACGTTGATTAAAATCGTCACATTTAACACAGGATCTAGCAAATGCTACTAAGCGAGATATGTATACGCCATATGCAGGTCCCACTGGAATATTACTGTCCAGAAAGGGATAGTTTACGATGTCGAAATTGTAATCATCTCTTTTGTCATAAAGTCGACGAGAGAGAATGCCCGCTTCATTTTTATAGAGATAGAGATCTAAATAAGATGTGCCTGTAGGGCTATCTGTAGTTTCCTTCAAATCCAGTGAAGGTGGATATATATCCTTCACTGCGTCATTTATATAGCGATTATCCACAGCGAGAAGATCGTCTATATAGCGTTTGGTGAATGAGAAGGAACGGGCTTTGAATGGATCGGTTTTTGAAAGCGCCTGCATATAGTCATATTCATAAGAGAACAGATACAGGTCAGCCAACAGGGGTGCACAATTAGTACCCATTGGAATACCTATATGCTGCTGATATATTGTGTTGCCAAATTTCACATAGATATTTTTAATGAGAAATTCAAGCAACTCTATAAACAAAGAAACATCCCATGAATGATATCTCTTGTATGTAGTCGAGCTAAAGAATGCTTTATGGCTTCCGACATTAATATATCTACGATCAGTTTTCATGAACACAGATACTGTTAATGAACTTATACGGTCAATAAGGTCCTCATGAGGGATTGTAGTATAGAGAGTCGAGAAATCCCATGTGGATACATGTCTGTACGGTATGTGACCTTTAGCATCAAGTCCTTCCGTAAGACATTTTGAGTTTTTCAATATCCACATACATTCAACGCCAGAGTTCTTAGAAATAGTGGCGCAATACCTTTCCCAAAATGCTTTTACCTCCTGAAGGGCCCTCGTCAATAGGGTTGAAAGAAGCTTGGTGGTGCAGCTTCTAGAACCAGCTATGAATCTAGCTTTGTATGGTGATTTATGCATTTTGGGAGTCCAGTATATTTTCGGTATGTCGTTATGATTGGTTGGAAGACAAATACCTCTTTCCCTGAGAAATGTTTTGTGTTTGTTAAATAAATCTTCCAGAGTAAATGCAGTTTGGGAGTAAGTAGACGTATTTGATGAAGATATGTCTACACTCAATTCTTTAACCAGCACCTGGTAATAGTAATATTTACATATGAATATTATATTATTCGGAGCTTTGTCTGCTGGGACTATGACGAATTTACTCTGGAGATTTGCTAGAACTTCTTGCGAATTGAGGTTTCTCAGTACTTGTTTTGCTAGGGGAAGAGAACTTCTGTCAATATGGCGGATTGTTTCAACGACCTTGCTCTTGGTGAGGTCCAGCCAATCAGCGAGTACTGTAGGTTCAACTTTTTCTCGCTTAGACCAATCAATAACGTACTGTTCTAATGCAGACAGGACTATCTTCTGGTCCGCCTTCAGATTTATTCTTCTTGGCTCTCTATATTTAGGTCCTTTCATCAGGAGTAATTTCAGATCCTTATCACTCACCACATCAAGGTCACCAGTCACAATATGTTTGCATGGTGTATAGATAAAGTTCGACAATTCACAATCACAACTATAGCCTCCTGACGTGTATAAGTTCCAGTCAAACTCCTTGACAGCATTGGAGTAATTGAATATTTTGGTGGCTATAGATTTAGTATACTTATATGAAATGCAAGGAGGTTCTGTGAACTTGAAATAGTTTGGTACAGCGTTGCGTACCTCTGGATCATTCAGGATTCGAGGTAAATTAATGATGTCCAGTCCTTTATCTAAGTAGTTGAGTTTCAAGAAAAGCCGATCTTGAGATGTTTCGATTATGTTCACTGGACGATACAACCGAAAATACGCTATATCTTGACATACCTTACTGATTTTTGATGGTATTATATTTCCTGAAGACGCAGATTGCTGTATATCTCTGGCTATTTGATTTAAAGCTCTCAGAGGTAACGCATACAGAACTGTACGTAAGCTATGTATACTATTGGGTGCGTTAGTTAAACCCACTAAGTAATTTAAAGTGATATGATCGTGAATCATCGAACTATTAAACTTTCGCCAACCATGGCTGCGTTGTCTCCGTTGATGGGGTTTAAATAGTTGGGTAATGTTGGATATATTTGAACGGCGGTTTGTAGCATTGCCGAACCCACTGACATTATCATTTAAACCAAACGGAAACACTGACCCAAGTTCTAGCATCCAGAATAATTCCCGCTCTCGGATTTTTCTCTCAAATCCAAAGGGGGAATCCTTAGTAGATGGATAGACGACGTCTATGATCTGAATACTAAAGTTATCCCAGCCATGGTCGGGTCCAGAAAAATGCCTACCTATAAGCAATTGCTTTTTCCTTACGGATTTTCTGTGACCGTTCACCCTAAGATGGAGTCTTTGGGTGGTCTTGCCAACATACTGTTGACCACACTTCTTACAGGAAACCAAGTAAATACAGTCTGTAGTAGAACAACCAAGATCAACATACGAGTCAACAGAACATGAGTCACCAGTTAACGCGGAACTAAATGAAGCTGAAGTACTAAAGAGTGGACACGTGAGACATCCACGGTGTCCACACTTAGAAATTTTGAAATTATTACACGTAGAATTCGGTGCTAAACAATCATCAAGCGCAATATTGCAAGGTTTGATGTCGTGGCCTTGCTTTGCTGTCAGAAATATATCTGTCATTTGGATTGAAAAAGGTCTTAGTGCATTTCGAACTATTAGAGACTCGGCCGAGAAACCTGCACTAAGGTTCCTCGGGTCTGTCTTCATATTTTTTCTTTTAGTTGTGCTCATTATGTTTGTTGGGTGTGCAGGGGCCCGGCCTCGGGGACAACTTGTCCACCAGCAGAATCCAGGCATACACAGACTCATTTCTTCTTGGTCAAATAAAAAAAGAGATGTAGTCTGAATAGTCTACTCTAACCAAATGTCAGTCATACAGATTATTGTTCGTAGTTACGGAACACAATATTCTTCAGCTAAGTCTACGAATCCGTCCTTTGCCCCTTTTCCTAACAACTTCAACATCAGTCCCCAACATCTCTTTCATGTTAGGCCTACATGGTGTTTCTGGCATCATTAGCATCATTTCCTCCCAGAAGGCTTAAACCACTAGTATGCAATCAACATTTACAAAGTACGGCGTATCACGTTGGGTACACTCAAGGTTGTTTCACTCAGATGGTGACAGTCACTTTGGTTGGAGGAGGAAGCCGGAGTACCCAGAGAGAACCACCGCCCATCGGCAAGTAACCGACAAACTTTCACACATGGACCAGCTGGACCACCAAAATAGCTAAAGTACAGCGTGTTTAATAAGCGAAGCAATGAATTAATTACAATGTAAAGTTCTGTATCCTGAAAGATTTTACTCACAAGGCAAATGGGGAGTCTGGTGAAGCTCCGAGAGTGATCTCCTGCAAGGCGTTGTCCGACCACTGAAATATAAACATCTACAGACGAATATGCATGAATCGAGGCAATTTCATAAAGTCTATATAGAATAATAACTGTGTAATCATGTTAACTGCTAGACAGGTACACACATTTAGCTAGTGCATGTTGCCTTGAATATTTAGCACTTGAACAGTACACTAGCTGGCATGTGTATTGAGTGACGCAAAGACAGAGTGAAGCGAAGATTCCAGAGAAGTTTTAAGTGGGTTGCATGTGAGTAGTAATATAACAGTAAATTCCCGCATATTGACCCTTTGACTTCTGAGTGCAATTCCGGTCAGGTGGCCGGAAGTGACCTTTGACCCCTGTGCATGCGCGCAATACCGGATATTAATAATTGTGCGCAGAAGTCAAAGGATGTGACGTCACAAAGAGCACTCAGAGGTCAAAGGTCAATATGCGAGAATTTGCTGTTATGCGCAACCGGATATTCATAATGGTGCGCAGGGGTTAATATGTATCGCACGTCATTCTCCGTGAATCACTTTTGTCTAGGTGCTGTTCGTGTGACGCCACAAAGGTCATATGCAAATTCTCAGGGCCAAGACGACCGAATTGTATAAATTTGCTCTCAAAGACGTGACATATCCAAATTTTCCCAAAACCGTATTAGCACAATAAAAATACGTGAATACATGGGAAGTAAGACTAAATGTAATAAATATAACCTATAGGTGTTGCACGATGTTATTATTACGAGTCTATGATCAGTGCGACCACAGGGTCGAGCGTGTCGTGTCCAGTATGTCTCCGCAAATTGTAAAGAAAACAGGGCTATATTCAAAATGGCGGCCGCACAGCGTTCATCCTACGTTAGAACAAGATGACCAACAGAGCATGACGTCATCGCGGAGCAGCAAATCTCAACATGTTGTCTTCAGCGGTATGATTGCATTACATACATACAAACGCCCGTTAGTTTTATATAATTTTGCATGATATAATCGCTCACAAAAGTTTAAAAAACAGCCATGCAGGTCCGTTTTGTGTTAAATGCCGTCATTTACATCTGACGACGATACAGCTCACCAATCTCCAATGTACGAGTTGTCACAGCGAAACAGCTCACCAATTACCAGTATACCAGTTGTAAGAGCATTTCTATCATAGCTCTCTAGATTTGAATCTAATACCGCTTATGCCGGTGCTAGGGGCCGTGTGGTCATATCATCCAAGTTGCCACATGAACAGGTACAATAAAAGCGTACCTGAGATACAACACATATCACGAATCGTTAGATTCTTGGTATGTACTTTAGAATAGGTTAACCAGAAAACTATTCTGTGAAGTCATGTGACGCAGTCAGTATGTCGGCACCTCTTCCCACTTCCCTTATATGTGTTGTAATTGTGTCGCATTGGTAGCTGAAAAATGGCGTCCAGGGGCAAATTCCCGGATGATCCGACAATTAAGATCGTAGCGCCATCTATACACTCTGGACGCAAGGACGACAACTCTGACTAGGCTAAACCTCTGTGGGTCAAATTCGGGGTGATCTCCCCTGATTCGAACATTTGCATGTTAATCTATACGGGGAATGCATGTATGGGATAGGGGTGGTCATTTTTTTCCTTTTTACTATAGGGTGTGACATCTTGTTTTCTTCGTCTCGCGAAGGTGACCACGATGGGAGAGGTCTCGAAGCCATGCGGTGAAATTTTGGAAAAAAAGTTCTGGTAGGTCTGGTAATAGGGTCATACTGGTTCAGTGGACAATGTTTAATCTAATGGGAAACACACGCATGGACATTTGCGGTATAGGGTGTGAGCCCCTGTTTTTCTCGTCTCACCACGTAGAAAACGATGGGAGGGATCTTGAGGCGATGCGTTGAAATTATTTGAAAAATTGACTGTGCACATGCGCACTGGACAGGCAGATCGAAATGGCGGTTTTGGAGTTTGGGTGGACCCCTAGTGGTTCAATTTGGTCGAGTGAGGTGTCAGTGTGAAGCATTCGTGAGGGAGCATCCGACTGGATGGGTGTGACGTGGAACTGGAATGGACGTTTTGGAGTTGAGGTGGGCCACTATTGGTCAAAATGGG
>JAVTVY010052454.1:0-27910 GCA_036873755.1 Hanleya hanleyi
ATGCCATTTGTCCTGTGGAGTTTTCTCTCCTGTTTGATACATGTAAGAAACATTCATTTAAACTTTTATGAAATAAAAACCATGCATTTACTAATTTAACTGGAAGAGTGATCCTTCATGAACTAAATATATCTGTTTATTAACTCGAGAACAAAGGCTTACTTCACTTTTTCACATTTTTCTTCCTTCATGGAAAAATTTCCATCTTAGCTTGCTAAGGGCATTTCACGTTTCACTTAACACTACCCTTAGATTCCCGCTGTGATTCGGCATGTATTTCACACGGCGTCATCTATCTAGAGGGAGATAATCGAGTTCGAAAGTTGTTCCCAAAGCATGAGATCAAATGTCGGCCCCATTTAAACGAGCCAATGAAATTATCTGTATTCAAATATTTCTCAGACGTGCAGAGATGTCAGTTTCACGAGGCGCAAGACTGGGTTAGTCTACGCGAGACCAAAACAAGTTGTGCGAATTAGCTATTTTATTTCTGACTCTAGTGGAGCATGCTTCTTTGTTAAATCATATTACAAAACGGCCTAACATATTTGAAAACAAAATAAAATCGGCGACAGACCACAGGAAAATGATATGCTTTTTATTTTGTGATGGGGGCACTTCGAGGCCCACCATGGGATCGTTTCAATCGATCGCTTTCTGGAGGTGTGTCTTCGTTTCATGAATGTGATTGCACCGATGTCGGATGTAACGGGACCAGTCGGATGTGACCATTTGGGAAACGCCCTATTACACGCAGATAGCACCCGTTACCGCATGGCTACGAGCAGAAGTTTCTACGTATGATCGTGCCATGCGTTCGGATGATGAAAAATTTCTGACCTGAAAGGAATCTATTTGAAGGAAAACTAATATTTCTTGTGTTTGACTCTTGTGGATTTCAGATTGGGATATGTGAGTTTTTGGCTCTTGTTTCAAGGTCACCTACTTACCAAGAGTTTAGCCCCTTTAATTTATCATTCAATATAAGATGTGAGCCCAAAATCTTGGACCTTTCTCTGAATTGCTAGCTAACAATTGGGACCAAGTCCATTTAAACCACCTTGAAATTTGGACCAGTGTAATTTCAGAAGCCCCTTGGGGTCTTGGTATTGAAGCCCCTTGGGGTCTTGTTTTTCGTAACAACATGAAGACAGCCAAAATTACCCAGAAAATCGCTTTGAGAGCAACTGGCATGACCACAGAAACCCTAATTTTCAACTCCTGCAGTTAACCCAGTGAGGTGATCCAAAAAATCATATTCATACATTGTTTTTCCAAATTATAATATCTGATCGGAAACAAACTGTGGTATACTTGTACGCATTCTCTCTGGATGAAGCTATTAAAAGGCAATTAAAACAAAAAATCGACCATAGAGGTCCATGTCCCCCGCTAGCAGCACCAGTTATGGTGGATTATATCCACCATAACTGGCGCTGCTGCTGCGGGGGCCATGGACCTCTATGGTCGATTTTTTTTGGTCGATGGTATCTCATGTCATTGATGAAGAGTATGATTTGAAAATGGACATATCGCTAATGAGCTTAACATAATCTAATACAGCGGATGGCACCCATATTGGATAATGCACATCCATAAAACATAATACCAAATGTCCTCTCACCAATGTCCATGCACTCCCCAAGTTTGAAATAGACTGGTTGAATCGTTCTAGAGTTATTGTCCAGACAAGATCTAAATGCTGAAAATCTAAGATGACTGATGGTGGCCATCTTGGATTACACAGGTAACTGAAAAGCAATGACAACTGTCCTCTCACTGATGTCAAGCCAAACTGCAAGTTTGAAGTCGATCAGTTGAATTATTCTAGAGTTGTTGTCCAGACAAGATGCAACTGCTTAAAATGCAACATAATCCAATATTGCTGGTAGATGGCAGCCAAATTGGATTATGCTCGTTCATGAAACACAATCCTAACCGGGATCTCACCAAGGTCAAGGGACTCCCCAAGTTTGAAGTAGATCAGTTGAATCGTACTCCAGCTATTGTCCGGACAAGATCCAACTGCTTATAATCCAATATGGCTGACGGCGGCCATATTAGATCACGCACATTGCTGAAAAACAATCCCAACCGTCCTCTCACCAATGTCAAGGCACACCCCAAGTTTGAAGTTGATCGGTTAAATCGTTCACGAGTTATTGTCCGGACCAGAAAATCTAAGATCCAACTGCTTATAATCCAATATGGCTGACGGCGGCCATATTGGATTATGCACATTGCTGAAAACAATCCCAACCGTCCTCTCACCGATGTCAAGGCACTCCCCAAGTTTGAAGTAGATCAGTTGAATCGTACTCCAGTTATTGTCCGGACAAGATCAAACTGCTTAAAATCCAATGAAATCCAGTATGGCTGATGGTGGCCATATTGGATTGAGCACGTCCTTGAAAAACAATCCTAATCCTCCTCTCAGCAATGTCAAGGCACTCCCCAGGTATGAACTAGATCGGTTGAATCATTCTCGAGTTATTGTCCGGACAAGATCCAACTGCTTATAATCCAATATGGCTGACGGCGGCCATATTAGATCATGCACATTGCTTAAAAACAATCCCAACCGTCCTCTCACCAATGTCAAGGCACACTCCAAGTTTGAAGTTGATCGGTTAAATCGTTCACGAGTTATTGTCCGTACAAGAAAATCTAAGATCCAACTGCTTATAATCCAATATGGCTGACGGCGGCCATATTGGATTATGCACATTGCTGAAAAACAATCCCAACTGTCCTCTCACCGATTTCAAGGCACTCCCCAAGTTTGAAGTAGATCAGTTGAATCGTACTCCAGTTATTGTCCGGACAAGATCAAACTGCTTAAAATCCAATGAAATCCAATATGGCTGATGGTGGCCATATTGGATTGAGCACGTCCTTGAAAAATAATCCTAATCCTCCTCTCAACAATGTCAAGGCACTCCCCATATATGAAGTAGATCGGTTGAATCATTCTCGAGTTATTGTCCGGACAAGATCCAACTGCATGTAATCCAATATGGCTGACGGCAGCCATATTAGATTACGCACATTGCTGAAAACCAATCCCAACCGTCCTCTCTCCAAAGTCAAGGCACACCCCGAGTTTGAAGTTGATCGGTTAAATCGTTCACGAGTTATTGTCCGGACAAGAAAATCTTAAGATCCAACTGCTTATAATCCAATATGGCTGACGGCGACCATATTGGATTATGCACATTGCTTAAAAACAATCCCAACTGTCCTCTCACCGATGTCAAGGCACTCCCCAAGTTTGAAGTAGATCAGTTGAATCGTACTCCAGTTATTGTCCGGACAAGATCAAACTGCTTAAAATCCAATGAAATCCAATATGGCTGATGGTGGCCATATTGGATTGAGCATGTCCTTGAAAAACAATCCTAATCCTCCTCTCAACAATGTCAAGGTACTCCCCATATATGAAGTAGATCGGTTGAATCATTCTCGAGTTATTGTCCGGACAAGATCCAACTGCATATAATCCAATATGGCTGACGGCAGCCATATTAGATTACGCACATTGCTGAAAACCAATCCCAACCGTCCTCTCACCAATGTCAAGGCACACCCCAAGTTTGAAGTTGATCGGTTACATCGTTCACGAGTTATTGTCCCGACAAGAAAATCTAAGATCCAACTGCTTATAATCCAATATGGCTGACGGCGCCGTCAGCCATATTGGATTACGCACATTGCTGAAAAACAATCCCAACCATCCCCTCACCAATGTCAAGGCACACTCCAAGTTTAAAGTTGATCAGTTAAATCATTCACGAGCTGGCCGGACAAGAAAATCTAAGATCCAACTGCTTATAAATAATCCAATATGGCTGACGGCGACCATATTGGATTATGTACATTGCTGAAAAACAATCCCAACTGTCCTCTCACCGATGTCAAGGCACTCCCCAAGTTTGAAGTAGATCAGTTGAATCGTACTCCAGTTATTGTCCGGACAAGATCAAACTGCTTAAAATCCAATGAAATCCAATATGGCTGATGGTGGCCATATTGGATTGAGCACGTCCTTGAAAAACAATCCTAATCCTCCTCTCAACAATGTCAAGGCACTCCCCATATATGAAGTAGATCGGTTGAATCATTCTCGAGTTATTGTCCGGACAAGATCCAACTGCATATAATCCAATATGGCTGACGGCAGCCATATTAGATTACGCACATTGCTGAAAACCAATCCCAACCGTCCTCTCACCAAAGTCAAGGCACACCCCAAGTTTGAAGTTGATCGGTTAAATCGTTCACGAGTTATTGTCCGGACAAGAAAATCTAAGATCCAACTGCTTATAATCCAATATGGCTGATGGCGACCATATTGGATTATGCACATTGCTGAAAAACAATCCCAACCATCCCCTCACCAATGTCAAGGCACAGTCCAAGTTTAAAGTTGATCAGTTAAATCATTCACGAGTTATCGTCCGGACAAGAAAATCTAAGATCCAACTGCTTATAATCCAAAATGGCTGACGGCAGCCATATTGGATTACGCACATTGCTGAAAAACAATCCCAACTGTCCTCTCGCCAATGTCAAGGCACACCCCAAGTTTGAAGTTGATCGGTTAAATCGTTCACGAGTTATTGTCCGGACAAGAAAATCTTACGGAATTAAGGAATAACGGAATTACGGACACCGGTGTTTCTAAGTCCCCACCCCCCCACTAAGTAGCGGGGGACAATTAAAGGTGAATATGTATGACGATTCGAAGTCCGTGAGTTCTAACCTGGGCATATTAATTCTAAACATCAATTTTCTAATAGCACAGAGCTGTCATATTGCAACCCAGCCTATTGCCACAACACCTATAGATGATGTTTTTATCTTTCAGAAGATTGTCACCGGTGAGCTTACTGGAGGAAGATGACAGCAATATTATGATGCTGGAATCCCGAATCCATTCACCATATGAGGCAAGAATTCAACAGGTGGGGGAACTTCCAACAATCTGATTAAAACTAGATCTAGAAAAATCTCCCTTCTTTACATGTTGCTTATAGAAGATCTGGCACTAAGGCCCAGATTTCTGCGTTCAAAACCTAGTTATCGACCAATCAAGTTCACACTTCTGACCGTCTTACTGTGCAGTGAGTGGGCAACAGATTTACGGTACTTGTAAAACTCATCTCATATATTTTAACTTTGTTTCATCAGATGAATATTTTATTACTAGAGACCATGATGATGATACTCGATTTAACATGAATCAAGTTCAGATATATCGATCAATCTCAGGAATATTACGAGATCAGTCTACCCCCACAACGTTGTGGCCTGAACTTGACATTACAAACAACAATGCTAAATCATGGAGAAGCTATGTGATTGGTCATTATGCAGAACATTAAAACAGGAGGGTTGATCTCAGATCTACAGGATCTTTTTGGGACCACAATGTTATAAGTCCTATCTTAGATAGCACTAGTCCAACATTTAATATGGCCGGTATAGATTTGGCTGGTTGAATTTAGTTCTAAAGCTAGCTAACCTGGCTGGTTATAATTCAAGAATTTCAGCTTTGTATAATGAAATATACCAGCTCGATGGTCTGACAAAGTTTTATGGTAAATTCATGCCCAGAAACGCTGCCTGTCAAAGTATTTTATTCTATCCATTCACTCACAAGAGCATGATTACAAGGGAGGTAATTGTGATGCGCAAAAAGCTGCACAGAAACTCATTCTTGTAACCAGGGAGCCACGTTAAGGCTGAGAAGTCAATGCACCATCGTTTCCATATTGCTGAAGACTGGATGCAGTTGTTTATGTCATAGAAATATGGTTGAACATGGCAATAACTTTCTCAAATAAAATTATTTTCAGATGTCTGCAGCATTGCTGTTGGGGACACCTTTGAATTTGGAAGGGGGTGACAAAGGAAGTCCACTTAATTCAAAGTTTGGCAGCTGATGATAAGAGGACAGTATCCAGTCTGGCAGCGGGCAATATGATGAGTGAATCAAGTTTAGAAGCTGGGAAGAGGACAGTACCCAATTGGGCTTCTGGCAATACGATGAGCGAGTCCAGTTTCGAAGCTGACAAGGGGAAAGTATGCAGTTCGGCAGCTGTTGATAAATGGACAGTGCCCAGTTTGGCAGCTGGTGATGAGCAAAGAGTGTTCAGTTTGGAATTTGCTAAGGGGACAGTACCCAGCCAGGCAGCTTGGAATACGAGTGAATCCAGTTCTGAAGCTGGGAAGAAGACAGTACCCAGTCTGGCAGCTGGCAATACGATGAGTAAATCCAGTTTCAAAGCTGAGAAGGGGACAGTACCCAGTTTGGCAGCTGCTGATAAGCAGAGAGTATCCTTTTTGGAACCTGGCAAGGGGACAGTACCCAGTTCGACAGCTGGTGAGAAGGGGACGGTACCCAGATTGGCAGCTGGTAATAAGCAAATAGTGTTCAGTTTCGAAGATGGTAAGGGGACTGTACTCAGTCTGGCAACTGGCAGTGCATTGAGTTTCGAAGATGGTAAGGTGACTGTACTCAGTCTGGCAACTGGCAGTGCAGTGACTGAATCCACGTTTGAAGCTGGTCTAGCTAGTCTGACAGCTGGTGATAAGCAGAGAGTACCCAGTTTAGAAGCTGATAAGGGGAAGGTACCCAGCTTGGCAGCTGTTGATAAGCGAAGAGTATCCTTTTTGGAAGCTGGCAAGGGGACAGTACCGAGTTCGACATCTGGTGATAAGGGGACAGTACCCAGCTTGGCAGCTGATAAGCAAATAGTGTTCAGTTTTGAAGATGGTAAGGTGACTGTACTCAGTCTGACAACTGGCAGTGCAGTGATTGAATCCACGTTTGAAGCTGGAAAGTTGACAGCAGGTCTAGCTAGTCTGGCAGCTGGTGATAAGCAGAGAGTACCCAGTTTAGAAGCTGGTAAGGGGAAGGTACCCAGTTTGGTAGCTAGTGATAAACAAAGAGTGTTCAATTTGGAAGCTGGTAAGGGAACAGTACCCAGTTTGGTAGCTAGTGATAAGCAAAGAGTGTTCAATTTGGAAGCTGGTAAGGGAACAGTACCCAGTCCGACAGCTGGCAATACAATGAGGAAATCCAGTTACAAAGCTGGAAAGGGGACGGTAGGCCTATCCAGGCTGGCAGCTGGTGATAATCAAAGAGTATCTTTTTTGGAAGCTGGCAAGTGGACAGTACCCAGTTCGGCAGCTGGTGATAGGCAAGGAGTACCCAGTTTGTCAGCTGGTAAGGGAACAGTACCCAGTTCGGCAGCTGGTGATAAGGGGATACAACCCAGTTTGACAGCTGATAAGGGACCAGTACCCAGTTTGGCAGCTAGTAAGTGGGCAGTACCTAGTTTGGCAGCTGGTAAAAGGATGGTATCCAGTTTGGCAGCTGGTCAAGGGACCGTACCAAGTTTGGCAGGTGGTGATAAGCAAAACATACTCAGTTTGGCAGCTGGTAAGTGGACAGTACCCAGATCGGCAGCTAACAATACGATGAGTGAATCCAGTTTCAAAGCTGGCAAGGAGACAGTAGTTCTATCCAGTCTGGCAGCTGGTGCTAAGCGAAGAATATTCAGTTTTAAAGCTGGTAAGGGGAGAGTACCCAGTTCGATTGTTTGTCATACATATTATGAGAGGAGAGTGTTTAGTTCGGCAACTGACAAGGGGACAGTACAAACTTTGGCAGTTGGTGACCAGAGACTACCCAGTTCGAAAGCTGGTAAGTGGACAGTACTCAGGTTGGCACCTAGTAAGAGGACAGTACCCAGTTTGGCAGCTGGTAAAGGGACTGTACCCAGTTTGGCAGCTGGTGATAAGCAAAACGTACTCAGTTTGGCAGCTGGTAAGGGTACAGTACCCATGTCGACAGCTGTTGATAAGCAGCGAGTATCCAGTCGGGAACCTGGTAAGGGGACAGTACCCAGATTGGCAGCTAGCAATACGATGAGTGAATCCAGTTTCGAAGCTGGCAAGGAGACAGTAGTTCTATCCAGTCTGACAGCTGGTGATAAGCGAAGAATATTCAGTTTGAAAGCTGGTAAGGGGAGAGTACCCAGTTCAATTGTTTGTCATACATATTATAAGAGGAGAGTGTTTAGTTCCGCGACTGGCAAGGGAACCGTACAAACTCTGGCAGTTGGTGACAAGAGGAGATTCCCCAGTTCGAAATCTGATCAGGAGAGAGCAGACATTCACAAGTCCTCTAAATTTGACAAAAGATCAACTTTCCCTTACGTGAAAATGATCGCAGACAATTCAGAAAATAAGTCATTAGTGCCTGTGTTGCCTCGTACAGATCAAGACCTAGTGCACAGTAATATTAGTACAGAGAACTTGGCAAAAGTGGGAAATGTGAGAAGGGGGCCAATTTTGCCATTTTCAATTGGACATCTAGCAGACAGTGTGCCTGTCCTACCGTTTAGGACATGCATTCTACAAAACCAATCAGACTCTTCAAGTTTAGTCGAAAAAGACCAATCAACAAGTGATTTTATGGCAAGAGCAACTGGAAATGTGAGAAGGGTGCCAATTTTGCCATTTTCAATTGGACATCTAGCAGACAGTGTGCCTGTCCTACCGTTTAGGACATACATTCTACAAAACCAATCAGACTCTTCAAGTTTAGTCGAAAAAGACCAATCAACAAGTGATTTTATGGCAAGAGCAACTGAATTGCCGTTTCCGTCTGTACCGGTACCAAAGATTGCAAACAGAAATTACAAACAGTTGCGTTTGTCTCTCGTGCCAGAAAGTAAACCACAGACATGCCTTGCTCAAAATCAATCAGCATTGTCTTTGAGTCTAGAAGTGAAACAGGAACCATTGCACACTGATTCAACAAATATGGAGAAAGAGGCATTTTCATTATCCTCAGTTGTAGGCCTATCAAGAATGGAAAATGAAAATAGGACTCCGTCTTTTGTGTCAGAATCGAAAATACAGACACAGGTTCCTCAAAATCATTCAAAATCTTCTCTAGTAAGTTTGATAAAGGTAGAACCATACGAAAATGATGTTGACGACGATTTAGCAAAGGTGGAGAGCGAAATGTTCTGGAAATCCTGGGCTGTACCAAATATGGAAGATAAAGTTTGTCAGCATACAGAATTATCTTTGCCATTTGTGCAAAAAATTGAACATGAACGGGATACATAATTATCTTTGCGATTTGTGTCGAATATGGAAAATGACATAGATAATGAAGTACATGTCCCTTTGTCGGTCGCTCCAAGGGGAGATAAGTCTGCCGATATTCCTGACTTCCAATGCTGTTCAACTTCAGTGAAGGTAGAACCATTTGAGGATGATTCCGTGAACATCACGTGCATCAGCGGCAGAAACTGAAGGTCTCTTCCCAGGTAGACAGTTTAATGAGTTGTGCGAAAAAGTTCCAAATGATACGAAAGTGTCATTGTTGGCTATACCAAAAATGGGGATGATCATGACTGTGAGTGGTCTCAAATAAAGTGCATTTCAGGGTATGAAATAGACAAACAAATTGTAGTTGCCCATCGGCAAGCACGGGCAACCAACACATCCAAATGCATTGAAATTTGGACAGAATTTGGTTGCCCCGGGCAACCGGGCAAAGGGCTATTTCGCACCCTGCATTTCTCATAGAATGAGAACAAATTTACTTCCTCATTAGACTCTCATGCAGTGGAGGAAAACCCACCCAATTGTTGAATCATATTGTGAGAGGCAGTGGTATATCCAACTTGGCTGGGTGGTACTTAATTGGTTCGTCGCGATATAGCGGAAATATTGTTGAAAGCGACGTTAAATTATATTCACTCACTTCAAAGTGAAACCTGTGAATGCAAACACTCTGGGTGATTGACTATCCTCTAAATACTGGGGGTCGAAGCACAATGTAAAAGGTCACCTAAGTAGGTCATATTTTCATCAAAAGCAGGTCAGCTCAGAACTTGCTGGTAACAGTCCCCTAATGCGCGTTCTTGCCAAAAATCAAGATTCTAATGTTAACGGTTCTCCTTATTTTGCCGACGAAAAGATTCGGATGAACTCACTCACTCATTAAAGTGCATTTTCCAACTGTTGCTCACAAACATCTTGTGTATGTGATGAGTGTTATACGATTTTGGAGTGAATATATTTTGCTAAATTGTACTAATAACAATAATAAAGTTATCCTGTTTTTAATCCGTATTGAAAACTTGATCGCTTGCAGGTCTCTCTTTGCTTATACATGTAGAACTCCTTCGTTCAAGTTTTAGATAATGTATTATTTTACAGGACGTCCTGCTACGCGAGTTGAATGAATGAGGACCACTATAACGTCATTATGTTCCAAAAACAATAGGAGGCAATCGAAAATGTTGCACTCCTTTATTCGCTATATTTTCAGATATTTTATTAAGAAATTCCTATATTTCTCCTATATTTTCACTGTTAGCCACTTGCAGGCCTGGGTAAAGGGCATGGAGACTCGGCGTCCATCATCATACACCCAACAGTAGATGAGGTGAATATGATGCGATCAGGACTTGTGTTCGTCCGAGTGAAGTTGAAAAAATTCCTTTTATCTCCCCTTGCCATACTTACATGATTCATCACTTGGAACTACATGCAAGAGGCACTTGCATGCCTGCTTATCTTTTGTTGCAGTTTCTGCAGCTGTGATTTTGTGCATGAAAAAAAGTTTTCTGTTGTTCCTGCAAATTGAAACCCAATATGCCTAGTACATTTTGAGGAGGCAAAGAGGCATACACTAAATACATCTGTACATCCATCAAATTTAAAACAAGCACAATACTGTAACAGAGTACATATACATTGTAGAAGCATTGGAACCATTACTTAAGACCGTTAACTTCAAACCCACTCGATGACAATTTTACAGATCGCCACAAAACAGGAAAAGGCACTCAAGGGATCAGTGCAGGGCGGGCTTGTACTTCTGAAAATGCTGAAGAGTGAGTGAGAGAGCATCATTTAACGTCGCTTTCAACACTATTTCAGTCATATCACGAAGTTTGGTTCCTATTCCTTTTCACACACGGGTAGGTTCCTATTTCTTTTATCACCCGGGTCCCCATCCTTTTCACACCCAGGAACCCCATGGGTGCCCCCAGTTAGTCACCTCTCACGACAAGCTCTGAGGGACTGAGACCTATTCTTACCATGACCTGAAGTGTGCACAACAACACCGCAGGTCATTCCCCAGGAGCCCCACAAACATGACAGATAATGAAACTGCATGTGCAGTGCCATTAACAGGTTAGGGAAAACCTCTCTAAAAATTGAGGAAAAGAGGTCGTTTTTGTCCAATAAATTCAATGATATATCGAAGATAGAAACATCCGCCATAGGCGACCATGGATATAATTATCCGCCTAGGATGGTATTGAAAAAACAAATTGTCGTCTGTCTAATTTGCATAAGAACAGACCTGTTTTGTTCTCTGTTAACAATTAGACTATGCACACTTTCATCGGAAAACCACTGTTCCGGCATGTAACAATATTTAAAGTAAGTCGCCTGAAGATTTTGTAGCGTTACGATGAATAAGTAAAAAGTTATCAAGCAAAAACGACCTTTTTACCTACATTTTTAGAGAGGTTTTCCCTAACCTGATTAATTCCTGGACTAATGATACAAAATAATAACTGTTTGCATTTTGTAATGTTGCATATTAAACTATGAACAAAAATCTTCCGGTACAATTGGAGGCCTGATTAGTTTAACGAGTGCTCATTCACCCCCATGGGTTCATTCACCCCCATGGGTTAGTTTATAGGGATTGGGAGATCGCGTGCCCTTTGCGCACTACTCGTCGTGCACTACTCATCGCGCATGTGCAGTCCCATTCTACTGTAGGTGCAAGCCTGGCCCATGGAATCTCAGGTAGTGAAAACACAAGGTCTGTCGCCCCATCTATCCCACGCCACACCTATAGGGATAGGGAGATCGCGTGCCCTTTCTATACTACTCATCGCGCACTACTCATCGCGCATGCGCAGTCGACCCATTCTACTGTAGGGTGCAAGTCTGGCGCATGGAATCTCGGGTAGCAAAAACACCAGGTCTCTCGCCCCACCCTATCCCGCGCCACACCTATAGGGAGATCGCGTGCCCTTTCTATACTACTCATCGTGCACTACTCGTCGCGCATGCGCAGTCGACCCATTCTACTGTAGGGTGTAAGCCTGGCCCATGGAATCTCAGCTAGTGAAAAGCCCAGGTCTCTCGCCCCACCACGCGACATACCTATGCGACCCGCTGTGCAGTGAGTAAAGTGGAGGAAAGGAGTAGGAGGAGGACACACCACGGATTATATTAGGTAGATGTGCATCTAATTAATAAAGCATTAAGATGTTGACAGTTTCCTGCATTCAGTTTGAAATATTTTGAGCAAAAATGAAATAACCTCGATTTTCTTGCTACCAGTCCTGTGCCAATCTGGGTCCGTGTAAAAAAGTTGCACAGTTCAATTTTCGTTTTCAAAATCAAAAATTGAAATTTGACCGTCAATTTTAAATTTTCGTTTTTTGTTTCTGTAATCTCAAAATCAAAAATTGAAATTTGACCGTCAATTTTCAATTTTGGTTTTTTGTTTTTGTGATCTCAAAATCAAAAATTGAAATTTGACCGTCAATTTTCAATTAAAACAAAAAACCAAAATTGAAATTTGACGGTCAATTTTCAGTTTTCGTTTTGCTTCACACAAAAATGAAAATCAAATATTGAAAATTGAACATAATTGAACGTAACTTCGCACGTGGAAGGGTTATGATGTCACTTCCGGTAAGACGAGTGGAATAGAAAACGCAAATCGTGTCGTATAAGAGGTGTGGCGCATGTGAGGCATGTGACCAACTAGGCCATCCTCGGGAGCCAGTGTATCGTTCGATTTGTTAGGTTATCTAAACACTACCTTGGTTAATTGCTCACGGTAGTTCTGGATAAAAATAAACCTATTAGTGAACAGGCTCAGCTGGCTCATTATGCCAATCCACTGCACGGTTTGAGATGTGACATCGCCGGCTGAAATCGACATCGAGAGTCAAAGCAAAAACTGCCGGCTTGGGATACCGACATGCCAATTCAACCTTGGGGAATGAAATGTTCGAGATTGAGGCAACGACTCATGAACTCAATCGAATCACCAAAAAATGTCCAGATAAACCCTGTGCGAGGATTCACAATTTACTTGGACTTGTGAAGATCCACCAGACAGGTCTGGACAGGTGTCGTCCCGCTGTTCGCATTGGTTATTGGCATTGATGCCTTAGCCACTCAGGACGCAGTCTTAGATTTTCTCATGTTTAAAAATAGATGTTTAGACCGCTATTTTTGGGACCTGGATCGTTGGAACGTTCAGCGCGTTCAAACGCTTCAACGCATCGACGCGGGAAGTTCCTTTGGGGGTTATGATTAGGGTACCCACGTATTTATAAAACTACCCTACTTTAATGAAACTCCCATGTGTATCAGCCCCGTTGTTCTCCATATAATACTTCACACCTGCTGCACAATCCTGCACATGCGCAGTTGGCCCATTAGAATCCAGCTCAAATGACTGGCTCCAGGGATCTGTAGTGTAGTGAAACTCCCATATCTTTCCCCCTACCGGTTTTCCATATTATGCTCCACACCCGTCTACACAACCCGATTTGCGCTTCCCATATTACTCCGCGGACCGAAATTGATATCATAAGCCTTGCGCGTGCGCAGTTAAAGGGAACGTAAACTCTGCGGTAAAACACCGCGGAAATTATACAAGAGTCCCGATAGATTAAAAAAATCGTGACAAATATTTTTTCTCATTTTTTTCCAATGAATGAGACGGACGCAAACATAGAAAATACCGTGATTTGGAATTTTTTAGGGGCGCCGCCATGTTTATTTTGGGCAGGATTTTTATCCAATGGGAAAGCGTGAAATTCAGTTGTGCCGATAATCTCCTACGTCATCGGACATTCTCTGCGTCGAGATAACATGGCTGCATATGGTTGTTTTCATGCACTCCTCCGTTCCCCGACTGACAGAGGCAATGTTATAGATTAGCTTTGATGTAGAATACGTCCGGATTCTAGCAGATATTCTACGATGCCGGGCTGCTCTGCATTTGGCTGTCACAATGTACCAGGTAATCCCGACACGTCGCACTATCATCCTCGTTCATGCTTGTAAGCTACGGTCTCGAATACTGCACCGCTGCAAATTGACGCGTTTTTACCTTCAGAGGCAGAAAAACTAGTGTCCGCTGACGTCAAGATTCTTCAAACATGGAGGCCTCCATGTTGTTCCAGTGTAACGAAGTTAAAACGTTTAGTACTGCTTTGAGAAAATTGTAAAAAAATATCTGATACACGATTTGGATTCTACGAGGAAAAAGCTTTAACTGGCCATGCACGGTTCACCAGAGTTTACGTTCCCTTTAACACTGACTTGTCAAAGTTAAAATCCATACGAAGCTGCGCATCAAAAAACCCCTCGGCTCTGGGTACATTCATAATGTATTCAATTTGAACCAAGATGTCAGGAACACCAAGCAGTCAAGTCACAAATATACAGATTATCAAAAATTTTGCAATTAGAAATGACCCCTAAGATTTCCGTCCAATCCGAGAAACCGGTATTCATTACATAAATTTCTTGATGCATCAATGATGTATACCAAATTTTACATCGAGCATTTGAACAGTATCAGAGATAGAGATCATTAATGATTTCGCATAAATTAAAGATGGCCGCCCTTCCTTCCTGCCACTCAGAGGAACTGATGTGGTTATTCATTGAAAGTCTCTTGATACTGTTTACCAAGTTTCGTATAGAACACTGAAATGGTATCAGAGATATACATCATTAAAGATTTTGCATAAATTAAAGATGGCCACCCAAGGTTTCCGCCCAATCTGAGAAACCAGAACTGTCATTTGTCGCAAGTCTCTTGATGCATCGATGATGTATACCAAATTTTACATCGTGCACTTGAACGGTATCAGAGAACGAGATCATTAATGATTTTGCATAAATTAAAGATGGCCGCCCATCCTTCTCCCCACTCAGAGGAACTGATGTGGTTATTCATTGCAAGTCAGTTGATACATCGATGCTGTATACCAAGTTTGGTATAGAACACTTAAATTGGATCAGAGATATATATCATTAAAGTTTTTGCATAAATTAAAGATGGCCACCAAAGTTTTCGGTCAATCAGGTCCCAATTCAAAGTATCTGGATGTATCGATGATGTATACCAACTTTCATATAAAACAACTGAATGGCAACAGATATGTATCATTATCGATTTCGCATAAATTAAAGATGGCCTCCAGGATTTCCAGCTGATCAGAAAAGCTGGTTTGGTAATCCATTGAAAGTTGCTTGATGATGTATACCAACTTTCGTATTGAACAGTTGAATGGTTTCCGAGATATGGAGCATTATCCATTTCGCATAAAATTAAAGATGGCTGCCAAGGTTTTCACCCAATCAGGTCCCAATTAAATAGGCTTCTGGTCCTTGACTAGGTAAATAAGCATACCAAATTTGGAATTCTTCAGTGGAACCGTTCTCCGGCTATCTCGCTGACGTACAAGACGACAATACCCCATGGCCAAAATTGGCCGAGGGGTAAAAAACGAAAGTCGAGGCAATTTTCAATATTTGATTTTCATTTGTTGCGCGAAGTAAAACGAAAATTGAATTTCAATTTTTGATTTTGAGAAAACGAAAATTGAAAATCGACGGTCAAATTTCAATTTTTGATTTTGAGAAACCAAAAACAAAAAAAAACAAAATTGAACTGTGCAAGGTTACATGGACCAATCTGCAGTATAAAAAATATGGAAGCAACTGCAAAATACAGAAAAAGAAAGATTATCATACCAATATTGATAAAAGCAATTTTCAAAAATTTCCAAAATTTATCTGTCTACTGGTACATTTTGGAAATTGTTCAAAATTCATTGTCAACTGTATGGTTGAAAATTAATGGCCTTTACAAACATATTTGTGTGCTAACCTTTCTTTTGCAGGAGCTTCTTCCATGCTGTGTAAATGAAATTTCAAGTGGGTAAAACCTGCAAAAGTTGACGAAAGTATTTCATGCGCAATCTTTTATTAAAGTATCCAGATACCAAACTTCTAATTTTATTTCCCCAACTCTTGAACCCTGATTGTATTGCCTGGAAAACGAAGTTTGACAAATGGAACCATATACGACATTGTCCGTCTGAAAGGATTGCTTGCACTACACATTCTCCTGATACATGTATGCCCGACAAAGCTTTCTGGTGAAATGGCATATTGATTATGCTCACATTGACACTAAACCAATTTGATCTGGTTCACAAGCAAGTAGGACTGTAGATACTGCACACATTTTGACCTCTGTGACCTTTGAAAATAGATCGTCCTACAAGACAGACCCAAGATTTGCTCCTAACATGTATATTTACTATCTCCACAAGTGAATATATTGCAATTCACATATTGGCCGACCACCTTTGAAAATACATCAAGGTCTGTATGGAATGAACTTGAACCACAAGTGCAAAATAGAGACCACCTTCATAAGATAGCCCTGGGGTAGTGCCAAAGATCAAGAGTCCGGGTCTCTTTGTTAGGGAGAGTTTGTGTTAGACTAGGAAATGCTATCCCATTGAAAACAGGTGAAAGCCATGCAGTCGAGTTACATGTATCTTAGGATGGTATCTAGGTCCAGATAACACTGTACCAAAGATCAAGGATCTAGCTTTCTGTGCTTAAAATATTACGTTCACAACATTCGGAACAGACAAAACAGCATTGCCCTAGTCCACCAAATTTACCAGGAACAAAATCCTGTTCCAATAAAGTTGTCTGCAAATAAAAATGATGTAGCATCACTGTTCAGAAAAGAAATTAAGACAAACCACTAGTGCATTTCTGTGTTTGAAAATGTACATTTTATTCATATTCAACGTTCTACAAGGTACCGTTATCTGCCCATATACAGAGTTATCTGCCCATATACAGAGTTCCCAGGCAGAGACCAGCATATTCGCAACCAATACATGACGTAGCTAAAAATGAACTTCACATGTCTTGACCGCATACAAAATACACAAACAGAAAATAATGGAAGCCTGGGTGAAATTGCTGTCACGAGAAACTCGATATATTCATAAATTTTACGTCCAGTTTTTTGCTGCTTCAGGGTTTTAAAAATCACAGTTATAGGCAGGACAAGTCTTTGAACAGTAATTTTCGGGATAAAAATAAAACAGCATGCACTGTACACTATTTCTTCTCTCCAGGCAAATAATAAATTAGATGTTCTCGCGGTGAAAACTGTTTCCATCACATGATAGACAGTCTACACCCGGAGTCATAATTCATTAAAAATATTCGGGACAACTTAGAAATGCTCTCGACAGAATTCGTTAAAACCCAGAAAGGATACAAGCAGACCTTTCAATTATCAAAAGATATTTTTTAATTTGGAACATTTTTTTTTTCAATCCCATGAAAGCCTATTTACAATTGAAAGTTCTCCCACCCCGCTAATTCCAACCTCGGACACCAACATCCCACACCCCCACCCACCCTGCACACATCACTGATCCAATATACAGGTGATACACATAGCAGAGGCCACAGTGAAACATATGAATAAACAGTATCTCCTGTGATTTACATGTAGGTTGCCGACATCCCTGTACATTGAAGGAAAGAAACCAGTATGTAAAAAAAAAATCCAATTCAGATCCTTTTCCAGAAAATATCAGTTGGACGACATGTAAATATTTTTTATACGCATATTATTATACGCATACATCACTCCCCCTCTCCATCACTCGCCTAGCTCTCCCTCCTGAAGTGTTATTGATCAAGCCTGGAATTGAAATTGTGTTGCAGAGTTATATCGACAAGAGTGAATCACTCGCTCAATACAGTGATCACTCTTGCAATACAAAATCTAGAAGATTGATCAACAGTTCTGGAAAATTTTAGAAACATGAGAGACAGGAGGTTCTACCAAATGGTCCACACATCCCCAGATTTTTTTAATGCTAAAATGTTCTAAGGTGTTATATTTGACGGGATTGGTCAAAGTTTGGAAAAAAGAAACTTGAATCCTTTGAAGCCGTGACCTGCCGACCCATGACATCGGAGTCTGATTACTATCGTTCGTAGCCAGCAATAGTAGTGAATCGTCCATTGTAACTGTCAACTACATATTGCCTTTGTCTGTTTGTTGACATAATATCGTCACACCCAAATGTTTGCAACGGCCATCACAATAGGACGTCAGGCAATATTTGGCCTTGATCAATTTGTTATTTACAAAGTGGAAAGTAAAACCTTTAAACAGTTCTAAATGTTCTATTGTCATTAACACAATGAAACAAAAACATATTCAAGGAGTAACCGCTAACCCGTCAAAGTCTGATTAAGATCACATCGTATAATCAGTTGCACAACAATTGTGTATGACATCATGATGTGAACAACTTTAGGCATTACATTCAGCTTTATGGCATTACAATGGACATACTGTCATGACTGTCTGGAACATTTGCTGTGATTGCTCGCTACGAACGATCGTAATCAGACTCCAACGTCGTCATGGGTCACCATTTTGCGGCATTGAAGGGTTTCAATTTTTTTTTTTAATTCAACCATTCCCAATAACAGTAAACTGCTAGGTCAAATATAATCTCTTACATGTACAACAATTTAGCATCAAAAAAGTATGGGGTGTGGGGACCATTTGGCAGAACCTGTCTGTGACATAACATAACATATACATACATTTTTAGAATGTAAATTGTGAAATTTACAGAAAAGCTCTCAAGAGCTTGGATGGGTTTTCAAGGCGGCGAGATTAGGTCGCGACATAAATTAACAAATGTACATGGATTGGTTGATGTGATCTATTCCAAACCAACAAATACTTATTGCTACTATTCATCCTAAATTAGTCGTTCGGTGAAATATCATTCATCATTTTTGCAACAGGTGTGGAAAAAAAAATGTATAAAGATTCGAAACAAACGCAAGCTTTGTATTTGTCTTCACCTGGTTCACATGGATTCGATACACACATCAGCCTGGGGATAAAGTATCCCAGCTTCAGCAAAAGGCAGCAGTGTTCAGTCATTTCTGGGGTTTCCAAGGTCAAGGTATTTGTACTTTATTTGTGACCGACCGAATGCCCGGTCTCGCATGTTCACATCTCCACAACTCGCCCACGAAAAAAGAAACAAAATATTACAACAGGTGTTCAACACTGTTAAATCTCACAACGGAGGACTGGAAGATGTTGAAGTGAAGATGTTGAAGCCAAATTCACAGCTTTTCAACATGTCAAGAAGTTGGGGAAACAGAGATTCTTGATTCTTCCAAATTAAGTGACAGAAAGAATTCGTATAGCAGGTATTGCCATTAATTTTTCATACACACATCCATCACTCCAGATAATAATGAGACATTTTACACCAATCTCTTTCCAGCTCTTCCACCATCCGACATGCTTGTCCCAGAGGTACATTTCAGAGCTTTCAGGAGTTCTATGTCAATCAGCATAATCTTAACCTTGTATACATCAAGTTTATGCCGATAGACACTCCCATTACATAGGTCTAACATGATGATATGAAATGTGCCTTTGAGACTTTCCTATTACTGCTAGTGCTACATTTATCGACTACAAATCACAATGAAGATCGGATATCTTTCGGCACAAATTTGCTCACAACAGATCTGATGTGAAATTTCTGTGTCGGTTTTGGCACAAAAATTACATGTATCCGCACATGGTGAATACATATATGTTGGTTCTGATTGTCCTGGGAAGTAGGATTGTAACTGCTTTCATGGAACATCGAAGTTAGGAAACATGTGCATGCGCTCCTACACGTATGTTGTATCGCCGCAAGAGAATCAAATAACTTGAATGTGACTATCATAGTGTCAGCTTGAAGTTGAAGAATATGGATGACTAAATATATATCGAAACTTATGGAAGAAAACTTTCTCAAAAGAACATCCACGTGGCTCAAATTTTGCACCAGTCCACTAGTCCGGGACTTGCGAATTAAAATTTTGGTTGTGGACCAGTAAATTTTCTTTCTTTCATGAACTTCATGCTGTCAAAATGAACAACAGGCTACATGTAGTTCATTGTGATGGTTTGTTGTTTTTTTTTCATATTTCTCTGAAATTTGAACCCTGCCTGCTAATCTGGTATAAGACTGCAGACAGCCGAGTTCAGCACAGTTTATAGTTGGATATACTGTGAAATTGTTCAGATTTCGTACGAAACATGATTCCATGTCCACCATTTTTCTGACATAGATATAAAGTTGAAGCAATACATGTACCTTCATATCTTTCATCCATACGCACGTCTCAACTCCAATGTTCCCTTGAAGCAGTTTTGTTCTTAATTTCCACAGGTACATGTACAACCTCTATTTGGTGCAGCAATGATTTTATAGATTGAAAAATGAGCCCAAATTGGAGAAAATATTAAAAGGCCAAGAATTCTGGCAAATTGGGTAAATTGTGACTAAAATATGAAGGTTGAAGATTACATGTAATTGATCAGAGCAATCTCCATGAATCTATGTCAAACAATGATTTTCAATGATAACAGATTTTTTTTTCTTCTTTTCCTCTCTATTTTGGGCACAATGTGATATGGATGCAGTTTAAAGGTCTGACATACGTGTGTTCAATTTTCTCTAATATCACCCGATTTTGGTTGTGAACCAGTAAATTTTCTTTCTTTCATGAACTTCATGCTGTCAAAATGAACAACAGGCTACATGTAGTTCATTGTGATGGTTTGTTGTTTTTTTTTCATATTTCTCTGAAATTTGAACCCTGCCTGCTAATCTGGTATAAGACTGCAGACAGCCGAGTTCAGCACAGTTTATAGTTGGATATACTGTGAAATTGTTCAGATTTCGTACGAAACATGATTCCATGTCCACCATTTTTCTGACATAGATATAAAGTTGAAGCAATACATGTACCTTCATATCTTTCATCCATACGCACGTCTCAACTCCAATGTTCCCTTGAAGCAGTTTTGTTCTTAATTTCCACAGGTACATGTACAACCTCTATTTGGTGCAGCAATGATTTTATAGATTGAAAAATGAGCCCAAATTGGAGAAAATATTAAAAGGCCAAGAATTCTGGCAAATTGGGTAAATTGTGACTAAAATATGAAGGTTGAAGATTACATGTAATTGATCAGAGCAATCTCCATGAATCTATGTCAAACAATGATTTTCAATGATAACAGATTTTTTTTTTTCTTTTCCTCTCTATTTTGGGCACAATGTGATATGGATGCAGTTTAAAGGTCTGACATACGTGTGTTCAATTTTCTCTAACATCACCCGACACCAAGTACATTTACCAGGCATTGGAGTTGCTACCACCGAAAAAGTCTGAAATCTACTTCAAAAAGTCTGAAATTTTCCACCCCCCTACCAGGAATACGGCATTTTTGGGCATTTCAGACAGAACTTTTTATTTTTCAAAATTTTGATGAAAAAATCTGAAATCAGCCTATTGAAGGAAACTTCCCATGCCTGATTTAAACAGACACATTGAGAGCAGATTTGTGCCAAATGACACCTAAATGTTTGACCCCTCTGGAAGATGTCCATCTGTAGGTATTTCTATCCAATCTACTAGCTGCTGAACATCGCGCTGACAGATCTATGACAAGTGCTATTTTATGTCCCGGCCAATCTATTGAGAATGTTTTGTCCAATTGTTTACAGAATGGAATTGAGATTTCCATCACTGGATAAATGCAAAAAAAAAAAAAAAAATTCATACCAAATATTATCAAGCAACATCAAGCTGAACTACCTCTAAGAAAGATTTTCCATTTGGGGTGGCTGATTTGCAGCTGTAATTATGATGTCGGCCACTGTGTTGATTTTGACCAGTCCATTGCTCATAGGTGTGACAGGCATTCAATACTGTTCAGGCAATTTCAAGAATTTTCTGGTAATCTGAATGCAATGCTTTGATGTCACAATACTTTGTATGACGTTACAAAGCTTTCTGTATCAGTACTTGTAACAAACACAGTGTCAATGATGAGGCATGAAACTATGTACTTGAATGAGGAATATGTCAAGTGCTCGGGGATTGGATGGGGTGAGAGCCAGGATTTCTGGCCCACGCCCACAGAATTAGCCCTGAACACACAGAAATAGAGAGCTGGACAAGGATATGAGGTGTTTGCTTGGAAAAGGATTTTTGATTGGCCAAGACACACAATAGGTGATACTTTGAATATCAATGACAATGTCAACCAATGAAAAGCAGCCATACGGATAACCTCCATGAATTTGGTAATTAAAAGTCAACCTGTGATGGCATTGAGTGCAGTGGTTTCTGGCATATCCAGCTAGGTTTTGTTCAAAATATCATGGAACAATCAGTCTCCAATTGTCATTCCTGTAAGTGCAGTGAGATGAACGACCTCTGGCAGATTTTCCCTTGAACACCGGTGGCGTGCAGGCACATTCAGACATTCATGAGACTGACATAGAAAGCATTTATTTGAACACTTATTTAGTTTGAGAGTGACAGTAAATGCATCAATACTATTACACATACATGAAAGACAGCTGAATATTCTTTCTCAGAATAATTTCATCAGCAGTCAGATGTTACATTCTTCACAAATAGCACACATTGTGATGTCCTGCACAGCCGTGATACATGTATATCGCGTGCCAATTCTGTTCCATTTTGTAACGGATGATCATGATGATACGGATTGATTTAAAGTGTAAACAGACTGAGCACCCAGTTTTGCGAGATGAAATCTGTCAGAGGCTGTCCCACCGACTGCAGGAGATTACATCTCTGACAATTGGAGAATGAGAGAGCAAGGACTATGTCAAATGTGACACGTGGCAGGCTAACAGGATGGGAGGAGATGTGACACCTGACAGGCTAACAGGATGGGAGGAGATGTGACACCTGGCAGTCTTACAGGATGACAGTAGATGTGACACCTGGCAGGCTTACAGGATGACAGTAGATGTGACACCTGGCAGGCTTACAGGGTGAAAGTAGATGTGACACCTGGCAGTCTTACAGGATGAAAGTAGATGTGACACCTGGCAGTCTTACAGGATGACAGTAGATGTGACACCTGGCAGGCTAACAGGATGGAAGGAGATGTGACACCTGGCAGTCTTACAGGATGAAAGTAGATGTGACACCTGGCAGTCTTACAGGATGAAAGAAGATGTGACACCTGGCAGACTCGCACATTGCAGTGCATTTGAACAAGAGAAATAACAAGGTAGTAAAATATGCTGATGAAAATAGCATTCATCATGTTTGGGAGTACATGTAACAAAATATGGACAAATGATATTGAAGAATACAGACTACAGCGATTTATACTGGTTACTGGCTTACTGGTACATGTACTATCATTCTTGTATGAATCGAATACATCGTACTGTGGCGTGTTATTTGTTTTGTTCAGATATTCCTTCATATAACATGCATGTACTTGCTTTACATGAATCAATGTCATTTACACAGGGACTATGGACAGCGATGCATGCGGATAACAATTACTCAATACTTACAATTACGTAGCACGGGTAAGCAGTGGTAAAGTTATCCCATAATTCACTTTTTCCTCTGTACGTGCAAATTTTTTCTCACGACAACGATGACGTGCCTCATAATATTTGGCGTAACACCCAGGCCCATGTGGTTTACATTGATTCTCAAAATAAGTCGGATATTTTTGTTTTATACATATATATATATACAGGTATTTTATACACATTTTAAAACTAGGCTCGTTTCATTGATTCTTCAGAGCGTTTATAGCAGCACATCTTTGTTCTTGCAAAGTCGATTGTATAGCGGCCAGTCGTACGAGAGAACGAGCCCTCTTCAGTTCCACAGAGACCTGTTGACACAGTACACTACCTATGTTCACATGTTCTTCCATATATCTATTTGCCTGAAAAAAACAAAACACCATTGAAATTTCAATCAATCAAAAAGTGCTCACAAAGATTTTCTTGAAGAAAAGTTAACAATACAAGGTAAGAGGGTGAAGATGGTTCAAAGTCGCTTTCAACTATATTTCAGTCATATCACGACATTTGGGTCCTATTATTTTTCACACCCGGGAACCCCAAGGGTAGAGCCTCATTCCTTTTTATACCCAGGAACCCCAAGGGTGGGGTCCTATTCCTTTTCACACCTGGGTGCCCTAGTTAGTCACCTCTTATGACAAGCTGTCTGGGGGGCTGAGACATGACCTGGGGTGTGCACAACGACATCCCAGGTCAGACTACGGAGCCCCATGGGGCATTAGTACGGTAATTAGTAAGTCCGCAAATAGTTTATACAGTCGTTTCGTGTTTGGATTAACAAGATAAAACGAGAAGTTTTAGAAGTATACTGGACCACTGTTCAAAAATCTACTGGACCGTGACTACCAGACTAGAGTGGAATTCAAACCGTGAACTTATACTAGATTAGAAAACTTTGATATACATATTAGTATTGAGATCTAAAGTACATATATACAAGTATTGGGATGGAGAGAAGGCAACATTGTCTGACCTCAACTACCAATATACCAGGTTTATCAATATTTCTATTTAACTTCAAGAATGAACCCTCACCACCCATCTACAGTGAACCTTCATTTAAACAACGTTCATTACACCACCGACAAAGTTTACAGAAACAAACGTACCGAAATACACTTATCCTCTGAACGTTATAACGGCAAATACATAAAATAGCCTCGGTTATCACTTATTGTTTACATTCAGCAATCATGCATTGCATAAGATATATTTTTAGAACTTTGACATTTTCGTGTAGGTTAACAGAAATGTGATCTAGTAGGGTTGACTGCAGTTCTCTCATTTCTGAAATACATAGATCAGCTTTTGCCAAGGCCTTAAATTAATGGGAAAATTTTGCGTCGAGGTTCTGGTTGTGCTTGATCATTTTCTTACCTCTAGATATACTCTTCTATATAGCTCAAAATCAATTTGATCTTAGAAATATATATCAAGGTTAGTCATCTCCAATAATCTTCTGGTCTATCATGTATGGAACAGGAATTCAGAGATCTTAGACTTAACATAGAATTTGACCATCAGAAAATAGGTCAAGGTCAGTGATATTCAATAGACTTCAGGTCCAGGTGTATGTGGTATAACTATGGACAAAGTAGATATAATCCTTACGGAAATATTGTACTAAGGCCAAGAAAAAAAATATGTCTGTTTCCGGTTACCCGACCGAGTCTAGATAAATCGTGCGACTCTAAAAATTTTATCACCAAATTCCAACGAAATCACTACCAAGGCCGCGTTTTACGACAACAACAACCGTAAAGTGGCGCGCCCACTGTCAGCATACCGTAAAGTGTGACTGGAGCTGACCGCATGGCATGGCGGCAGGTTGACGATCTTTTCAGGAAATAAAGCACCTACTTCTAGGTCGGGAATCGAGAAATCAGCAACCTGATTACGCTTCAGTCGACTTGATCATGTTTACCAGGACAATTTTAAACATATTCTCCATCAACTTCGAAAAAAATCTACTGATTTGATGGCTTGAAATGGCGTTTGTTAAAGCAGTGTTTAGCGGACACGGCAGCTTCCAAGTGGTGTTCGTTTTCAGCGAAATCGGCGACGACACAGTCAAAGTCGCCGTCAAAGTCTAACCGACCGGTACCATTTCACGCTAAAAAATCCAAAATTTCCCCGACTTGTTTTATTATGAATGCATTGAAATAAACCCCCAAGATTCAAGCAAGTAATAATTCTTCTGTTTTCGAGAAATGGCTTGTTCAAATCGTTGTACTGTTGTACAGTCAGGACTCGCGTCTCGTTTCTCAAATTGCTCGAATTAGATAGGCGCTGGTACAAACCTCCATGATGTTCAAATTAATTTCCCATTTCATTTGATGTTGTATATGTCATTTTTTTCTTCAGGCTTTTCCAGAAAATAAGTACACTCTCCCTATGGAAGGCACTGAAATTCCACATGGAATTTTGTATTTTTCACTAAAAATCCTTGAAATTCTACAGGAAAATTTCATCATTTTTCTGGGCGGAAATCCTTGGAATATATTGTTTTGCATATCAAGTTAATAAATTAAAACGATACTCGTTTTGGTGGTAAACAGCAGTCAAACACATTATTGGCAATTCTTATTTCCATAATATCAGTAGGCCTACAATAACTGGTTTCAGCAGAACTCATTGAAATATCAAGATTTGCTGGATCCAGTAAAGATAAAAATACCAATGATATATATTTGGAGGGTATCTCCCCCCCCCCTCTTTATCTTTTGGGGGATAAGATCTTTTGAATATATGAAAATATGGGGGGATGTGTCCTGGGAGAATATGTTAAAGTGGGTGGGAATGTTATACAATCAAGAATATATTTGTAGACCATTATATATGGGACAGGAGTACTGGACATCAAAATAAAATTTATTTCCAAAATAAAAAAATTTTGGGCCCTACCTACTCTATTTTTTCCTGGCCCGTAATCGGAAACAGACATATATTTTTTTTTTGGCCTAAGTAGAATCTGACCTGGATAAAATAGGTCAAGATCAGTCTGACATCTTCAGCACACCTTTGGACCATCGACAGATGTATACATAGCTTTAATTTGGAAAGCCTAGCTATATTTCTTCATGTTATATCATAATAAACATTTATGACCTTGAAAAAATAGGTCAAGGTCAGTCAACTGGAGTAGGCTTCTAGTCAATTACCAGTTGCACAAGTAATAGGAAAGTGAGACCCTAGCTTCAATCCTTCAAAAAATATGGCAAATGCTATAATTTGACCTTGATAAAATAGGTCAATGTCAGTCATCTTCAGTACACCTCTGGACCATCGACAGATGTATACATAGTATTAATTTGGAAAGTCTAGCTTTATTTCTTCATGTCATATCATAATAAACAGTATATGACCTATAAAAAATAGGTCAAGGTCAGTCACCTGGAATAGGCTTGTAGTCAACCACAAGTTGCATATATATGAATTTGGAGACCCTAGCATTAATCCTTCCAAATCATTCTAAAGAGGGTTGTACCATAGAAACAACTTGCCTTTCCTCACATCCCTTTCAATTTTTTTTTCTGGAAAAAGTCCCCCAATAATCAGTGAAGAAGTATTTATTTCACTGAAGGTTCACCAACAGATAATGGAACACACTTTTTAGCAAAGGAGTGAAAACGATTTCTTTCTCTTTTTTGGCCCTCAATTCTCCAATTTTTAAACTACTTATTGTTAGTGTAATTTAGCTGCTCACCTGCCGTTCTGCGTGATCGGCCTGCCAGCCTTGTACGTGACTAATTAATTTTTCATTGTAATGATTGGCCAGGGAGGGGGTCAGCTGGGGTACAGCCTGCCTCATCCCCGCGGCTGATAGAGCACTCGTCCCCAGCGGGGCTTCCTTGGTACTGCTTATACTGGGTGTCGGACTCCTGAGAAGCAAATAAAATTCCAAATTATTGCCGACGAAAGAACAGAGGAAGAAAGGGACTTATTGTCCTTAATTCCACCAATTTTGCCTTGCCCTAAAATTTCACAAATCTGAAGACCTAACCTTCTACAGCCAAGATGAGAGGCAGAGACAGGTTAGCTTAAAAGCAATATACGCTTCACTGCATGATTTGACAATAGCAAAATTCTTTAAAGATGTAATCAGTCTCAAAATTGACAAATTTTGTGAACTCACCAGCGCTGTTTTCAACAGCAAAGCATCATAGCCTTTATATTCCAGGACAGCTATATACAATAAATGCTAGGATATCATGTCAGAGAATTGCAATTTGTACTGCTTTGACAGGCTCTGGGTCTGGACTCACCATACTGTAATGAACAGTGGCATAACGCTC